>CANTUR010001530.1:0-25000 GCA_947683625.1 Mallotus nudiflorus
ATCTTATTTTGGTGAAGCTGGAAAGGGCGTTTAATTGTCCCATAGGAAAGAAGGAAGAAAGGGAAATAGCAAGAGCTCATTCGGAAAAAACCCGAAGAGGCGGTCTAGGTGAGAGCTAAAGCGTTGGGAAAAGGATACCTTGCCGAGTCGAAAAACAAACCCGAAAAAGCGCTTCGGCCAAACTGGAGAGGTCGGTAAAGCATTTCCTGGAGAACGAGTTCTATCTCCGGGAGCGGGGGCAAAGTTCGACACCACATGGGAAAAATCGACAGTAATCCTGGCACAAGCTGCGCTATACATCGTTAGTATCATCGCTGGAAGAAAAAAAAGGAAGTTCTCTTTTTATTATGTTATCCACTGTTTGTTCGACTTTACATCCTTTGCATCTTTTGATTTTTACATTCCTAACCATAACATCAAATAAACTCCATGAAAGTTTTGTTTGCATAATCCAATCGTTGTCCTTTTTGCTCTGTCGCTTAATCTAAAACAAACATCGTGAATTCCCTTGCAAAACTCGTTTGTTCAATCACACGTGCACCTTAATCCTCATGTTTGTTATGTCAAATGAATATTGAAACAATGAAACAGGTGCAAGCCTTAGAAGCAGTTCTGAGAATTAATCACAGCAAAGAAAAACAAGAAAGCACAGATGATAAATATTGAAACCCGTAGGTCGGGTAGGCGTGTCAGCAAAAGCTGTCGCACCCTCAAAATAAATCTGGACTCCAGTCTGGGATAAACTACTCATCAATAAAAGGGCACCGAGCCTCTCAGTATGTTCGTCAAGCTTCCCAGCAGAATAACACGGGCTTCAGTCCCATACAGTTGGGATGAACTAATTAACAGGATGTTCTTAAACCTTCCAGTGAGATCCGCATGAGGGGATGGTTCATTCGAGCTCTATCAGAGGAGTTATCGTCCGCTCATCGAGAGTATTGTCTGAACCTGGAACGTTGTTCAAAAAACTTAATGACCATCCTTCGAGATGTGGTCATGTGTTATGACGGCACTGTAAGAAATGTCTGCAGCAATCCAATCACCCAATCTGAGTATGGGGGGAAGGCTGGAACTAAGTCACAGAGTTTATTCCTTGCTAGTGAACGGTCTATGATTCCACGCCTAGAGACTTTCTCAAAGGAAGCGAGAACGCGGGAGACGGGTCAATGAATAACTTTTTTCCATTTTTCATTATTCCCTGGGGCCTTGGATTTCAATCCGAGATCATCCTTTGGGGTTAGTTCATTTCATTTATTGCCCTTCTTTTTCTTTTGCTTGATGAAAGACATCCTGGCAAAGGCCGTGTATATTAGTAAAAAAGGGGACTTTCGTGGGTCCGGTGGCTCTTTGGTGTGCCCTGAAAATGTGATTGAAAAATTGGCTTTTGAAACTCGATTTGTCGCAACAAGAGGTATTGTCTCCGCCTTTTCAAGTAGGGATCATCCCGGCAGTACAGGCAGTTTATGATCCTCCGCTCGGTAGTGGCCTAAGGCTCAATGATTGATCTTCTGCGCTAAGGCTAGCATCTCATCCCATCTTTCATCTTATTGCTTTGAGCTCTCTTCGAGAAAGTGTAAAAGTTGAACCTGCTGCTCCTTGATTTCACATAAACAACTGAGTGCCTTCTGCTCTTTTTGGTCTTCTCTTTCCGTGTCTATTGATCTCCTGCCCACTCACCACTCACATTCTCTTTATAGAATCCTTCTAGGCAGATAGGACTACTCTTGCTTGCTCTTGGCCTTGGCTGCTTAGAGAATGGAATTAGGAATTTAATTTTCGTCTTATTGTAGGTCGGTCATCTGTTCAATCTGGAATTCCATCTCTTGTTTGGTTTCTGGTACCGGTTTCAGTTCCTTTGTTCAAATCAATATCTATGCTTCCCTTCCCGGTTGTCCTGTTCAATCCGTTTTTATTTTGTCTGAGGCAAAGGCGAATCCCTTATACTGTATACGGTCGAGCTGGCTTGGCTGGTACATCAAGCATATCGGCATATTGCTTGTTCGGTGTGGTACACATATCTGTCAATGTCAATCAAGTAATAGAATTCATTCCCACTCTCTGAAGAAAACGTGAAGAATTGCCATTTGAGCTTGTAAGACCCGTTGAAGTCCCCGGGGAGGGCTATAAGTAGGCCGTTTGCTATTGCTATAAGGGCTGCTCGCCTTTATACGGCTTGGCTTCGCTATCGCTCCTATGTAGTAGGCCTATAAATATTCCTACCATAAAAAAATGCCTATTATCTAATCTAGTTCTAGAAGCTTCGCCAGAAGCAAGCAAGACGAGGTCGCTCTGCTTCGTAGACAAGGCTCGTGTAGTACTTTACTTACGAGCTCGTGTAGTACTCCCCCCCTATCTCTAAAGGGGCTTATGCACTCCACTCGCTGTCTACTAAACGAGCGTTAGAGCGAGCGAGTGAAGTCTTCAATTTAGTGGCTTCCCCTCACCCTATTCTTTCATTTCCACTTAAGCTTCCCCGGTTTGGGGAATTAATTGATTGGATACCCGAGAACCATAATCTTTCCTAGGAACAGCTTCTACGACGATAGATAGGGGTCAGGTTTGTTTGGCATCTATGCCCCCTGCCCTCCAAACAGTATGGGAGCCTTTCAGCTCGTACTGCTCACACTCCTAGATTTTCACGGCACCTCCTCCACCATAGTGTGAGCTGGGAGCAGCTCCGAAAAGCGGGGCCTAATTAAAAATTCGCTTTCAACAACGTCAACAACACCACAAAAAAAGTAAACTATGGTTGCCCACTGATCTGATCATAGGTGAAATCCAATCCTTCGCGCCAGGCTTGGAAACCAAACCCCGTAAGTCAGGCTCCCTTCGCCTCTCGGAAGCGAGAAAGCGAGCAGCAAGCTGAAAAAGCCCTTTTCTTTCATAATAATAAGGTAAGCTTCATAGCGTAAACCGGGGCAAGCCAAAACTGAAGGAAGGGCTTCATAGCCTTACCTTATTATTAAAGAAACAAAGGGGAGCTTATTCTTATTATATTCAAAAAAAACAAGGGTTGGAACCCTACTCCCCAACAACTACAAAGATGCTTGTGCTTGCTGGCATCAAAGCTCTTCATTCTTTTGAGTAGGATGGGGCGCACAACCCATTCTCTGCTCTTTTCCTGAGCGTTTCACACTAAGCTCTTCGATCCTGCCCTGCGCCTCTCTAGGCATGAGCGATAGCTCATGACTGGTATATGGATCTCTCTATGTAGTGGTCGGCCTTCTAGAAGCTTCGCCAGAAGCGACTAGTCGCTTCCTGAATGCCTCTTTACTTTAGTATGGTCTGTCTAGTCTTTCCAATGCCTCCTTCCTTGTCGCCAACGAACGCTACTAGGAGAGTAAGCAAGCTACCTTGCTTGCATTCTATTCTATAAGCGGAGCGATTTGTCTTGTCGAGTCTACGAAGCTTCGTAGTTGCCCCCCCTTTGCCTCGCCATGCCACTAGATCCATAATGACCGGCGAGTCGGAACATATACGAATATAACCACGCGGAGCGCCGGACCGGTCTATCGAAGAAAGAGATCATTGAGCCTATTTTGCCGAGCTAAGGTTTGGAACCCTATAGTTTTTTTGAATATAATAAGAATAAGCTAAGGGAGCTGGGAATCGCAAGAATTGAGAAGTCCTCCATTGAATTACATGGGATGGGAAAGACAGGTTCGGAAATGGCCGGATTAGCAGGAGGAAGGGTGGCCCCGCCCTGAAACAAAGGTGTACGTACATAAATAAAGAGGCTGGTTATGGCCTTTACTTGATAGGGCTCCTTCCCAGCTATCTTGACCGGGAAAAGGGGGGAGGCCCTTGCGGAAGCCCTGTCCGCCCTTCTCTATTTTTAGGGATCCCTCATATTTAGGATTCCAGGCTTCCCTCCCAGACTCGTAACAGACGGCTAGGAACAAGAAGAGGGTCAGTAGTCTCTGCCGTTGCAGGTCCTTCTCCTTCCGTTGAGACGGCCCTCTTTTTTTTTTATTTTTGTTTGTTCAACGCGGCACGAAATCATGAAGAAGCTGGAATAACTCAGAAAGATAGTGGCGCCTAGCCGTTGAGAGCGTCTGTTGTCTTTGTAGAGGAACAGTACGATCTTGGACTGGCCCCCTTCGCATGACCTAGAAAGAAAAAAAGTCCGTGCTACTATAAGGCCTCTAAACTCCTCCCTCAGGACACTGTTGCCTTGCCCATGGGGACGGGGTAGCCCCGACTTCCATAGGTCCTTGGTTCGACCTCCTAATGAGAATTGAGGTCCTTGCGCGGGCGTCTCATCCCTAAGACTTGCTTGCTCTGTATGGAGTGACCCGTGGTTCCTCGAGTGCCAGCCGCAGAGAGGAATGCCATCAACTAGGGCGCTATTGGCCACTAACCACTCGCTCGCCGGCCGCTTGGGCTCCGCGTTTCAAGTTCGTTATCCTAACCGTCTCCTCTGCTCTACCGGGAGCCTGGCCCCTTCTTCTATCTTATCTACTGCCTTGCTCCTTGGCTCCCTACAGCTCCAGCCGCTCGCTGTAATAGCTTGCTTCTCGGGTGGCTCGCACCCGGGGTGGTGCGGCTGAGCCAGAGTGGGCTCAGCAGTCGGCCTATGTTTCCGGGCGCACGCGTAAAGGCATGATTAGTTCCACAAATCTCACTGCACTGACCATAGTAAACTCCTTCTCGTTGTACCGAAATAGAGATCTGATTTAAACGACCGGGTACAGCATCACATTTGACACCTGAGGAAGGTACAGCCCAACTATGAGGTACATCAGCAGATGTTACAATAATACGTAGATTCGTTTTGGCTGGTACAACCACTCTATTGTCCACTTCTAATAAACGTGATTGACCAAATTCTAGATCATCTTCTGGAATCGTATAACTGTCAAAAGTGATGACTGTTCATCGGAACTGTTATAGTCGGAATACTCATAAGTCCGATACCATTGATGTCCAATAGCTTTGATAGTAATGGCTGGATCTACTATTACCTCGTCCATTGAGTATAACAGAGCAAATGATGGTATAGCAATGAACATAGGGATGATACTAGGAAATATGGTCCGAAGAATCTCGATAGTAGTTCCATGAACAATCCTTTGCGGGATTGGATTTTTTTGATAGTGGAAATGCCATAAAGCGCGAACCAAGATCCGTAATACGAAAACCAAAATAAGAATGAGGAAGAAAAAGATATCGTGATGTAAATCCATTATTCCTTGCATCATAGGGGTTGCTGCGTCTTGAGATCCTAATTGCCATGGTTCCGCTGCATCACAAGGAGCAATTGTGAGGAATAACCATTCTAGAACAATCATTTGGTTTGCTTCATTCTTTGACTGCTCTGCCCCCCCCAAAAAAAAAGAGAGACTCATTCTTGCTCTCCGGAAGACGGAAATTGCCGGTTGGGTTAGTCCAACCAAGAAAAACATGGGAGTCTTTGGGCCGAGTAAAGACTGGCTACCTAGATCTAACGACCTCACTGCACACTTTTCTATATATCTATCTTCATCCAATCAAAGAAGCATTTTAGATTCCCCGATCCACTCTCGTGCTAACAGCGGTTAAGGTAAGCTCGGAGCTAAGCGGTTATGCCCTATCTAAGAGCCTACTTCCTTCTGATCTCTCGTTCTCGGCTCGTTTAGTAGTTCACCAATATTCAAAAATGAAAGTGAATAGTAGATCTTTCCTCCGTTCTTTTACTTTTATCGTACCGCCGTTTCCGTGTCTATTTGGATAATACCTTACCATGTCAATGCTCAGCCTTGCCAAGGCCTAATATCCCACGTCTTGCTCGTAGCGATGCCGATTCCTCTAGCGGCTCAATCGTATGAGATCAATCAATCCTTTCGGTTGAATGTCCTATGCTATGGCCTGGCCTTCTTTACGCGAACGAATCCGTATTATTTTATGTAAATGTGAACGGATCCTTTATTTTAAGCAATTATTCGCTCCAAGACGCACGACAAGACCTTCGAGTCATACCATAAGCAAAATTCGCTCCATGCGAATGCCCCATACGTATCCTCACTCACAGACTGTGATCCAAGCTGCACTTCGAGTTAGAGATAGAAAGCCGGTTATAGGGATAAAGCGCTCTACGGGCCGCTCATGGACGAAGCGATGAATGGACAATTTTTAATCCTATGTGTTAAGCATTGATTGCAACATCGGTTTCGACGGATCCAACACGTAATCGACTCGAGGAGAAATGGTTCCTTCGGATCTATTAGAGCCTTCCCTATGCAATGGTGCTTTCTGGTTCGTATCTGTGGTGCGCCCTATCGCCCTAAATCTAAGCGATGGAAGCGTCACTATCTATGTTTCGCCGTCAGGCGTATTCCCGTTACCATTGAAACTGTGGTTAGCATTTCCAGATTTGGGAGCCGGGTGTCGCACGGAGCTTCATTCTTTAATAGGGCTAAGTAGCGCCTTCTCTTTTCTTACTCGAGGATTGCTTTGATTAGACTCCTTTGCATTGGGGAATACCTTTCGCCTTACTAGATCCGTTCTTGGAAACGGAGCATAAACCCAGCTCGGTTATTGACCCTTTTACGGACCAATTTCCGACTCCCCCCCACGAAGCACAATCTGAGAGATGGGGATTAGCGAGAACCATCCATTCTTAGCCCCCCCTTATCTGACCGATTTGAATCGAGTCATCCCATTCCTTATGGGAAAGAAGGAGGGTTTTGCAGCCATTCTTCTCAAACTCAGGGATTCCTGCTTCCTTCCAATCTCATCCCCGTCTTCGCTTTACAGGGAGAAGCAGCCTAAGGGAGGATTCAGAACCTTTTTGTGCGCATAGTCAATCAATTCACTAAGTGGAAAGGCACAAGCCCCTTACAGTCCTTCGATTGTTCAAGATCTCCAATATCCCCGCATGAGACAAAATTGTTTAGGCCTGACAATAACTACGAATCCCCTAGATTGATACCTTACGAAGTCACCATCTCGACCGAGTGGCTCAATGTAAGGACAGGAAAAGCTGCTGAAATTCGTAATGAAGAGCCCTGATCTTACAACTTAGAATTCAATAGCAGACAAGGAATGTGCCTCTGATGGGACCCCGTAGATTGGTAGAATACAAGATAGAAAGGACGGTATAAGCTCGACATAGGGAAGTGTTCCACATTAGCCATCCCCTTTCCGGCATTCTAGCTCAATTCCAAACACACTTGTTAGCTACAGTTCCCATCTGTCTTGTAAAGAACTCGAACTCGAACTGCCCGCAGTTACGAGACTAGCTCCCCTGGCCGTAGCAACTACAGTTACTCTTGCTCCTGAGCTCCCAAATCCAATCGGTTAGCGAGGGCTATCAGTAGGTAAGCTGCTCCTCCAAGTTCGAAGGCAATGAGCTCTATGTCTTTGTTCTGGGGTTCCCATTGAATACCGATAAGCTGGGGATACCGTACCGGTCTATCAGTATAGCAAGGTAAGAGGAAATCCATTACGAAAAGTGGATAGGTTTAAGTTCGACATAGGTGTTTACCATCATTGGAAACAAGAGGTTAGCCTCCAACTCCAGGCGTATTCGACTTCAAGGCTAGGTTCCCCCGAGCTGCTCTTACAGAAATAGCATAGTATAAAGATAAAGCAGTAACAGCTGTATTGAGAAAGCAGTAACAGCTGTATTGAGCGAGAAGCTAGGGTTTATTAGCGCATGAAAGCAGTATTGATACCCGGCTCGAGTCGGTATGTACCCCCGATAAGCAGTACCACGGTTACCATTGAATATCGTAAAGTAAGAGGTTCGCCTAACAGCATGAATGAAAGCCTACAAGAAGGTTACTAGGAAGAGGTTACAACAATCCTTTAGGAAGGACAACAAGACAGCCGTAATCGAAATGTATGGATAGCCGCTTTCATTTGAATCCAGGTAGGTTTGATTGTCGTAAAGTAAGCAGTATAGCAAGGGAAACCAGTAGGTATTCTATCTAACTAGCCCGTAGACTAGCTGTTCCACGGTAAGCCGTTAATCGGTTAAGTAGGTGCTCCGATATGCGATATGTAAGAGATTCAGTAAAGCAGTACATCGATATCGGTAATCCATATGTAATCTAATCATTGGAAACTAGTTCTCATGGGGGGATTTACTTACTTTAGTACTTGGCTTGAATCGCTACTTGTTACTTGTTGGCGGAAAGAGGTTAGCAAGCAGTTAAGCCGGTCTAGCAGTATAGCCGTAAACTCGGTATAGCAGTAAAGCCCTAAAGTAAGGTAAGAGAGATCTCATAGGCGTGCTCTTTAGACTAATTAGATTCAGAGATATTTTCTGCTCTTGACTATCCCGCTTCTACTTTCCATTTTCCCGTGGAGCCAGCTTTTTACTTACTTATAACCAACCAGCTTTCAAACGTAGGGAGAAGAGCTAAAAATAGCTTGATTGAAACCCTGAGACTCCCTATCCATACCATATTTTAATTTTAGTACTCACCACGGGGAAGAAACCTAGAACTACCCCTCAAACTTGATTCTGGTTTTCTTTTCCCTAGTTGATCTCATCATTGCAAAAGCCAAGGAATTAAACTTTAACATAGTAAAAGAATAGGCCCTCACTGCCCTCTGTCGGCGTATCAGCGCTATTCCTCAAGCCCTGTGGGAGGGATATCCCCTGTTTGGATTAAGACGAAGCAGTCTCCTAATCGCTAAGCATTTCTTGGGGGGGGCTTTTTAGGCATTAAAAGACGAGTACGACTTAGCTGGGCTGTCAGACTCCTTCAGATTAAAAGTAGCAGTAGGAGGGCTTTTGGCTTGCAATGAAAGACAGAGAAAGGAAGGAATTGGTACCGCTTTGCCTTGCTTGGCACCTTTGCTCCGATATGAGTTGATCAGTCTCCGGGGAAGTCCCCTATAAGGCTAGTCTCCCGTTCCACTCTTCTCTCAATGTCAGTGCTTGGGGATCGGGTACAGCGAGATCACTTTTCAGCTTGTTAGTCTGCTATGCATGAAAGCAAGGAGGAGAGATCTTTCTTCCTCGGGAATCCGGTATGTGAGAAATTTGTATACAAGGTCTCACATGTAGAGATGCCCTATCCATAGAGGAAGAAGTTGGTAGCGGACAAGTCATTCAGCAATGAAACTTCCATGGCGTAGATTGACCTTTCACGAATCCGTCTTGAAGAGTGAGATCGTTATTGCATAGATAAGGTGCCTATCTCTACACGGTACTTCCACAATGAGATCAGAAAAGCAAAGAAGGAGCTTTATATCTTCCTCGGTATGGTCCACTCGATGAGTATCCCTGGAATTTGCGTTAAAAATTGTAAACAGAAGGTCTTACTCCCTACCGTTGAATGCGTGTGGTCAACTGTGTAATCGAGGAAGCCAACATTGACTGACTTTCATGGTTAAGGTTCGAAAGAAGAAGAACCAACAAGATAGGGCGGTCTCTGCTCCTCTCTTTCCTGGCCATTAGGCATTTTAGCTATATGCTATTATTCTTCTTCTAGTAGCTAGGTATCTAGATCGAGTATCATATCATTTCCAAAGAAAGAGAGTATGCTAAAATGTATGCTCTTCTAGGGATAGAGCACTCTGTAAGAAGGTAGTCTGCCCTCCATACTGAGCTAAGTCTGCCCTTTCTATTAGCTATAGTAGCTATATGGGAATGTAGCCTAGCTGCTAGTAGCTCTCCTCGAACCATTTCTGATGATTGAGCCTTTCCTGAGTCAGTGAGAAAGCTCTGCTTTAAGCCTTTCTTCAGAGTTCTAGCAAGGTTTAAAGCGGTAAGGCATTACGCTGTGGTCAATCTTCCTTCTTCTTTGGCATTCAATCTTCCTTCTTCTTTGGCATCTCGCCTGGGGAGCATGAAAACAAGACTGGAAGAGGGAGAAGCAGACGACGACGCGTAAGCACCACAGGAAAAACGGAGCACCGGTTGAGAGGCAGAACTGCTTTACTACCCTTTGTAAATGTGTTGCTCTAGCTTCGGCCGATCCTTCGTCATATGCCTAGTCAAAACCACTCTTGCTACGATGCTACTTTTTGGAGAGAGTCCCTTTTTCGGGATAGGCAGGATATCTTGGTTTGGGAAAACTTGTTAAAAAGAGGAATGAATGCTCCTCCATCTGTGGTTATTGCTTTTGGATCCTATAATTCATCGCTACTAACTAGCTGAAGCTAGCAACCTGGGCTAAGAAGAGCTCCCCTGTAAAGCCTTTGATTCTACTTTGGGCAATGCCACTTTGAAAGAAAGGGAACCTGTTGGGATATATACCTGGATATGTCGATTTAGAATAAGCCTATGCATATGGGAACGAAACGTGAATGGTTTTCAACTCCTCGAGCGGGTACACTTTTTGCCTAGGAGTGATTCCTTCTCGGGAGAACCTTCTTTCTAAGTCGAGTGACTGGGGACTACCTCCTCGCTGGAAAAACTACATTCTTGCTTTTGGCATCTTCCCCACCCCAGCCAACCCTTTCCTCAGCTGATGCCGACATGCCTCTTTTGGGCTATTCTCTAATCACATCTGGGAATACTCCTCTTTCCACTCAGATCAAGAAGCAGATCACTGTGAAGGCTGATTTATAGCCATAAAGATGATAAGGCCCAAATTCACGGTAATTAACTGATCAGAACTCGATTGCTAATTGAATTACTACCTTTACAGTCGAGACTTTCAGTACCTTGAGTTTCCGTCCTGGCTCAGTAAGTTCAGTTCGTCCCGAACGTCAGGCTTCGAGACTTAGTGCAGCGAGGCTCGTTCTGTAACGATTGGTAGCACTCGTGTAAGGTCTGGTTTACTTGTTTCATCATCCATCTCCTAAGGGTTAAGAGAACTATGGCTAGGATAGTTGGTAAGGATCATAGAGAAAAGGAGTGAGTCTTCTTCTTCCGATAATCTGAGTTCCCCGCTTCGGTGAAAAGAAAGAGTGAGCGTTGGTTAAGAAGCACGAGTCGAAGGGTGAATCCCTTAACTTAATAGAATATCCCTGTTCGAGTTCGTATTCAAGCTGACAGGGCCACTGCCATTCTTCCCTCTATGTAAGCTGCTGCTACTTCGCTTCGTCCCCTTCGTTGCCTGCTTCAATCAATCGTCTTTCTTTCGTGAAAACGGAAACGTACTTTATTTTATTAAGGCTGATGCCTGTCCCCTTCCGAGTGAAGGAGAGATTGTCGTACTTATGGGGATCAAAAATGACTAGCCCTGGTCAGGGAGTACTGAATACGAGGTCTCATCTAGTCTCTCTTGACCGGACTAGTCTCGTCCCATCTGGGCTCTTTGGCTGACATATCAAAAGGGTAGGATTCCGTTCTCGAGGGGATGAGACTGCCGCGCTTGGTACGGTAAGTTGCTAGCTATGGGCCAAAGAGAAGGGCATATGTGAGAAAAATTCCGCTTCTTGATGCCCGACCCGCGAAAGAGCTAAAGAAATGTTCTAGTCAAGTCGAGAGCTAGAGAGAGTAAATGATACGTTCCAAGGGTGAAGCTAACGCT
Source organism: Mallotus nudiflorus (assembly GCA_947683625.1). Taxonomy (NCBI): domain Eukaryota; kingdom Viridiplantae; phylum Streptophyta; class Magnoliopsida; order Malpighiales; family Euphorbiaceae; genus Mallotus; species Mallotus nudiflorus. The sequence continues at coordinate 11,415 of CANTUR010001530.1, forward strand.
TCTGCTTCCCTGGCCACTAGGGAGTCATCCAAGTATGAGTCCATACACTTACTAGCTAATACTGGATCGTCAAAGACCTGATTCCATTTCTTAATACCTTCCGTCTCTCTCCTAAGGGATCCAATCCGAACTCCTTCCCTCACTTCGTTCATGATTGTCGGTCGAGTGGCACTCTTTCCCCTTTCTAGTGGAGTTTCGCCTCTTTCCTTGGCCTTATCTTTCTTTTGAGCTTCTTGCTTTAGGAAAGTGTATCACTAGGGAATTCCACTCCTAATATGTGCACTTTGCCTTTGATAGAATAGGCTGCTTCGAGAAGAAGGGCTTGGGCAAACCATTGATTAGAGATCCTTCTCTGTCTGCTCTTTGAAAAGAAGGTTTCTCGTAGTAAGACAGAGAGTTGATGCTCTAGGCTTTCATTCCGGGGAAAGGAATTGGAGGATAGAAGGAGTAAACGGCCTCTTTACACTCAGTTCTCAAAGTCGACTAAATTGCATGCCGCCTAAATCCACTCTATTTAGCGAAAACCTTTTGGAAACTAAGACTAAAAACTCATTTGCGACTAATACAGCGCATATGAGTTGTCCCATATCGGCTGTTGAGGAGTGAAGTGAGTTAGCTGTTAAGGAAGAGACTCCCGATCGCTTCAAGTAAGGCAGCTAGTGAGAGGCTGTTCGCATATACGCTTTCTTTCCTAAGGGTCGTAAGTTAGCCGGCCATACCGCTTACATGCTATTGTAATCGGCAAGCCTCCTAACCCGTGGAACCAGCTTGCCCGTTGGCCAAGAACCCCTCTATCACGTGAAGTGAAGCAATCAATTTCGCTTCGCGGGTAGGAAGATTTACATGCTATGGAAAATGAAATAAGTAAGCAAGAAAGCAAACATTGATTGAAAGTATAGCGCGAAGAAAGCGGAGCAGCAAGCAAGCAAAGCTACAGCGCGCTCCGAAACAAACAAGCTTGACCAAATGCTTTAGCAATTGCGCGAAAGAAGACTAAGCTAAGGGGGAGAGATTCTTTCGTCCGGACAGACCGACTTGCCCTTTCTGCCCATTCACCTCTTTTCTTTAGGGTTCCTTATTCCTTGCCCCTACCGATGGGAAGGATACGATGTGCCAAATCTCCCCTCCACTCACTCTTTGCTTGCATACATATAAGGAGTTCTAATCCCGATCTTTGAAGATAGCCGAGTATGTTGACCTTCTCTCGATGAACAGATCTGGAATTGTCTCTTTCCGTCTGTTAACCAACCGTTGGCAAGTCTCTTTCATGATCTGATCTTATGCACCTTGATTTGAAATCGATTCAGCTAGAACTATCAGAGTGGTTCAATCTACTTCTTAAGCGATAGGTGATAGCAAAAGGAAGACTTACCGACCCTTATCCATCTATGCAGCATTTCTTCCGATCTAGTCACTGGTTTCCATTTCGCGGAAAAGGCTTAAAGAGATAGAGAGCACCAAGATCCTCTTTGTATGAACGGGATTTACTTGTTTCACACCGACAAGGGATTCTACCAATTACCCTCTTTTCATCTGGCTAAGCTGAGGAATCAATGAGACTACCGTTCTCTTCATTCAATTCTTGAAATGGAATTCCCTTCTCTCTTATTCTATTGACATTACCAAGCAGATTTTAAATGTTTGATCTCTAGCTTCACCTGGGGGAGCCTTGCCCCTCGCTGACTGCTGAAGTGACTCATTCTATCTTTCTAACTCACTTGAGAGCCCAGTTGGCATCATTAGAGTTCTCTTTTTCGTCTTTCTCAGCAAGAACCACGTGGCAGATCGCCATAGCACCCTTGGTCTGGACCAGGGCTTTTTAGGGATTCCCTGAAACCAGAGCAAGAATCGCTTTCTAATTGGATTCTTATTAGAGCTCCTCGGCTTTCAGTTGAAGCTCCTGGCCTATTGGTTGATGATAGGGTTCCTGTTGGTGGACTTCCTGCCCTTGGCCTTGGTTCCAGTCTCGTCTCGCATGCCGGCAAGTATTCTTTCAAGAATGACTTGGTTTCGTGTAGCTACTATAGCCCTTCTCGCCTTTTGCACCTGCCTTGTGTTGCTAGGAAATGGCTAAGCCTTTTTTCGAGACTTTCACTCTGAAAACTGAACTAGACTCCGTTCCCTCTATGTCCATTCAATCTGAATCTTGCTGCATGAATGCACGGTAAGACCAGGAATGCCCTCAACGATTCCCTTCCTCTCCCATAGAAGCTTTCACCCGCACTAGTATATGGTGTCGAAAGCCTAACACAAACAAGCTTACCTTATTATTATTTTAAGGATAAGGGGCTAACCTATCCTTAAAATAAGCTGGATCATATGGAGGGCTGGAGTAGCAACTTACCTTACTGGTGCCCGAAGAAGTCTGTTGTACGGATGTCATATGAGATGTGAAAGCGATTTCCGACTTTAAGACTACTACTACTAGTTGACTAAGAGGAATAGCGTATAGTAGAATCAGACCGCCATAACCCGATCATGGCGTAGTCCGAGATAGAAGATTGAGAAAAGCAGGGCAAGTAGGAGATCTTTGCTTTTCGTGAAAAAATACCAATTTCTTCAAACAGGGTCAATCAGAATTATTTTCTTCAACAAGTCACTCTTCTGAGTTTGGGGGTAGGGGTGGAATGAAGACTCTCCTCTCGGAGTTTCAAACTTCACCGGTAATGAGTGCGGGGAGGAGCAGAGAAGCCCAAGAGAGATGAGCATCTTTCTTGGAGTGAAGCTAGTAGAGGAGTTGATCCGCATCTGACTCCAACTCTAGTTGAGAGGGGTTTTTTCTTGGAGTTGAGAACTACTCGGCAAAGACGGAGAGTTTATTATAAGATAATATGGCTCTTGAGGTGGTAACCTCAGTCTTCTTTCACTAGGAAAGGAAATATAAAGTCATGAGCTGGAGTCAACCTTCTCCCAATCTTTATTCAGTTGAGGTTGTGATCCCAACGTTCGAAGATCCTTCTGATGATGCTCTAGTCTCGGATTTCAAATCAAAGAAAGAAATCTCCGGTATAAAGATAAAGAAGAAGAACTCCTTGCTAAACCCGAACTCTAGGCTTTAGGCCGAAGGGAGAGACAAGTGAACCCTATATCCTATTTTAGTTGAAGACAAAAACCCTATTCCCTGGAGTAAGGCATCCAAGTATGGTACTAACTCAACCAATAGATATAGGTATTAAAGGAGCGAAGGGACAAGACCTTTAGGCTTAATAAGCTGCTGTTATTTACTAGGAACCTTTTCAAAGTCTTCGTTCTTTTATCTAGATTGATAAGCTTAATTCCCAACCTGGGTAACCATACATCTAAGGTCTCGTTAAAAGGCTCGGGTCACTCCTCTAGTGAAGATAGCCAGTAAAAAGGAAGTCTAGTTCTTGCAATTGCGGAAGGGAAGCTCTTTCTATTGCGAAAAGACTCAATAAGGACAGTTTGAAAGATGGCTTTCGCTTCGCACCTCACTCACAACCATTAGAGTAATGAAAGGATTAGCATTCTTGGTTTTCACTTCCTCGATACAGGTTCTTTTTCAGAGCAGGAAAAAGTACCTCCCCAGCGGGATAGAATAACACTCTCAATCCAGGCAGCTCGAAGCTATAAAAAACTTCTTAGTAACCATAATCCATTCAATGGAAGGGGATAAGGGCAAAAGCTTCTTCCACTCTATAAGGAGAAAGAAGAGCGATTCTATATTCGAAAGAAAAAGGGGATCTCCTCGTTCTATTCCTTTCTATTTTATGCTTCGTATCTGTATGTCGCAGATCGGTTGTTAATAGATTTTTTTTTATAGTTACTCTATATAGAGTCTCTCTATTCCTAGTGAATTGGGATACCTTGACTATACCTGATAGCTTGACCAGTGAGTCTTAGACCAATTGGGGCCAAGGCTTCTTCACAGCCTGAAACCCGGTTGTGCTTTTCCCACCTTGGACAAGAAGAGATGTGAGACGAGGTTCTTCAACCATTACTTTTCTTCAACTTTGAATTCTGTTCTGTCAGGGTCAAGATCAGGTGGTAGCTTATTTGCTGTTGCTGGTGCTACTGGAGGAAATCTGTTCTTACACTTTCCTCGAGTAGAATCATACCCAAATCTTCCTGCTAAACCAATCCCCAGTAAAAGCAACTACATCCAGTTCATTCCCAAGGAAAAGGGCTAACTGAACTCACTTTTTTCACTACTCCCTTTCTTGTGCCTATTCACTATTCCTCTTTCATGATAAGTGATAAGAAGTAGGTTTAGATATCACACTAGATTCGATCTGCCAGAGCCGCGCTTTAACCCCTAGCCCTAAGACGGAGTAGTCTTAGTAGCAGTAAGATTACCTTGCTTTATGTCTGTCTTTCAACCTTTCCTGGTAACGAGATCGCATAGGTCCAACCTCCTCACAGGCAGCCAAAGATGGGCGAGGGTCAAGAACTTAGTTAGCTAACGAAGTTGATGTTGAAGTGGAAAGAACACTAAGAAATAGGAACGAAGTCGGGGAATCGAAAATGCTTCTTTGATTGTTGAGGAAGGAAGCGTAGCAGGGCATTCAGCTAAGAGCAGCCAGCAGCAACTAGAGCATCCCGTCTGAAGGCCGAGGGCAGGAAAGCAAGGCAAGTCTGAAGGCAGAAGCTTTAAGAGATAGTGGAGGTAGCTGTTGCTACTCTTGCTGTTATTAGTGCCTTAGCCGGTGTTCCCCTTTAGGAGGAAGCCTTAAGGCAAACAAAAGGCATTTTAGGTTAGGAAAGAGTCATTCATGTAATGTCATCCTAGAAGTTCAAGAAAAATGAATTCTTTTCAGGTCAGAATCTGATTGATTTTGCCCTCCCTCATTGGAATGGATGGCTCATAAGTCTATGCTCCAGCATCAGTTTCTCACAAGCAAGACCTATAGAATGAGCTTAGATTCATCCATACCGTTTCCAACCTACCTCAACAATTTTATCCTTCGTTGCTGGGTTGGCTATCTCATCTTCATTTCTTGACGCATGAGTTGGGAAAGGAAGATTTTCATTTTTTATATTGTATAATTGTACTACCTGAACGTAGCCATCCTTGCTCCATTACATTAGAACTAGAAAGAATTTACTATCGTTCTCGAGCTTTCTGCCATCTTCCATTGCTATCTCCTCCTCCTCTATAGATAGCTGGCTGGCAGCAGAGGACACTGGTAATTATGCTCTTTTCTCTTCCGGTATAAATTGGAGTAAGCGGTACCCCCGCCATCAGATTCTCTCTCAGAGGTTCTCAGACTGTAAGGCGGATGTGGCTGGTTTAGGTGCCTCTCTTCTTTCTGATGTGGGAGCCCCTTTTTCCGTAAGCGAGAACACTAGCTCCATCCGACTCAACTGGTATTATTCATCTATATATAGATCGTGTGTGCTTTCTCCCCGATCGAATGACTTCGGTACCTTGCAGAACGACCTCTAAACATAAAAATGACGACTTCTGTCTGAAAAGCGTTCGATAAGTCAGTGGCCGGTCTAAATTAATGGGCGAAGATTAGAGGTTTTTACGCAGCTGTACTCTAACTCTAAGCGCCCGCCTTTGAGAACAAAAAGTAGGATGAATTTCTTGCTCTGTCCTCCTGGCATGCAAGTTGCAGTAGAGTTTCTCCCTTTAGCTCTTAGGCTGGAAATAGGGGTTTTGGCTTTTTTTCCTATTTATCAACCCATGCCAAGGGCAGTAATCCCATCTATGACTCTGGGCTGGGCTTGGGTACGAAACTAGGCATTCCAACAGGGTTTCTATTTAAATAGTATAGTTATAGTAAAGAAGTGGATTCCTGGACATGGTAAAAGAGGGCTTTTGGTTGAGACTATTGATCTGGTATGGCAAAGCCCTTTTCGAAAGGGCAGGTAGGGTCCCAGTCACTCGACTTGGAAATTCTCCTAATAAGAAACCCACTTCTTGGCGTTCTGTGTCAAGCACAGGCATACGATTGAAAGAAGGTTTCTCAGTAACTATTAGCCAAAAAAATCCCAAAACCATCGATTGGAACAGGGGTTTTTGAGCCCATTGTGATGAACGTGAAAAAACTTGCTTGCTATAGCCGTATGGGAGCTTCCTTCTATCACGAGTTTTCGTCCGGAAGTGTTGTCTTGTTTTTCCTATTCAAGTTGGCTTCCTGGGCCTGCCTATCGAGAATAGAATTCTTTCTTCACTTTCACTCGGAGTTTTAAAGCTCCCCGAAAGGGCATTTCTCTCTATCCATTACTGAAGTAAAGAAAGAGAGATAACTAAAATCAACCTTGATCAACCCTTACGTTAGCACCAGGCCCTGCTCTTGCACTTCGATCTGCTAATGTGAGACTAAGCTTATTAAACAAGAAAGAAGATACTCTTTCTAACTAATCCAATGCTACTATTCCTACTCCCACTACTAAGATGCCATACTTCACTAACTAATTGGCCTGGCCTATCGGTGATATAGACTATTCCTACTGCTGTGCTACTAGAGCAATCACATCTTACTCAACAAGAGCAAAGAGAAGACGAGCAAGAACAGCTTCTTCAATACAATAGAAGTTTAACATATGAAGAGCTAAGCCCGGAAGTCACTGAACTACCTTAACCCAGCCTGGGATTCTCATAAGCTTAAAAGCAAAGTCTTTCATATAAGAGTTTACTGATTGCCCCTTGGGCTAACTCCTTCGACGCCTTTCCAAAGGAAAGTCTTTTTAGGAAGGTCCTATGCCAGTTAAACTCAAATGAAACTCAAAACCGGGAAAAGTTTTCTCCATATAGCTGAAAAAGTCTTGGCCTTGTTTTCCACTGGTAGCAGGTCTTTCGATCGAGGAAAAAGTAAGTAGGCGGATATAGCTGCAAAAGTCCTCCATTCAGAGTGAACCAGTGCAGTTACCACTCTGCTCCCTTTCAAAGAGCTTGCATTCGATGCTTATCTATGTGATAAGATTCTCATGCAGTTCAGTCACAGCTTGCATTCTCAGCATCCACCGTTTCTTTCCCCTTTCTTCTGAATCCTCGTTGGTCCTTTCTTAGGAAAGATTTACGTATGATTCCCCTACTAACTAATGGGGCCTATATTCGATTCGTGCAACATCATTTACAGCTGCTCGTAGCGCACGGGAGTAAGGAGGTCTTGATTTCACGAGCTAGCCAGCCAATAGAGAAATTTGACTACGGGTTATATTGAATATGGATAGTTCCCTCTCTTTCTTAGTCACACGCCCACTCATAATCCCTCGGAATGGAAGACCATAGCAGTTTACCTTAGAGGTAGGAGAGACCTATAGGTGCAGATTTACAGAGTGGAATTCTCTACTGTAAACCATCAAGAAGGAATCCGGCACGTTGGACGTCTTAGCTGGTTTACAGCCTAATCTGCCTGGCGAGCTACTGGTAAAGGCTAGGGGACTTCATCGTAACTTGACAAACCTCAGCTGCTCTTCCAAATGGCAAGATCCTTACCCGGAATCTCTAGGGTTCGAGCTGGGGCTTTCAAGAGGTTAGGGGACTAAGAACCTAGTTGGAACGATCTAAGCATCAGTGTTTTCGAACATCACTCTACGATATAAACGGACTGTAAATCTCTTCTATAAAATCTCATCAAGCAGTCCCCCGTCAGGCTCAAAACTCGAAACTACAGCTCTAACTGGAACTCAAAAAGCACCCGTAACAAGAAGATTTGGCTTACAGTTCATACTGAAATATAGGCCTTTCAAATCAACACCTGGTACTGACGAGCTAGCCCTTCCGAAGATGTGGGGAAAGTCACTGCGTACCCTTTCTCTAACAAGTAAGCAAGTAAACTACCTTCCCTAGCTCTTGAGTTAATGAGTTCAGGAGTAGCTGAGTTCTGACTTCTTACCGAGCTATGTGACTCTATACCCGGGGAATTGAATACTTGAAAGGAGAAAGAGTCACAACCGGTATGCGAAGCCTATCTGACAGCTGAGATGCGACACTGTGATGAAAGAGGTAGGTTTCCTAGCTTAGCTTTTTTCTGCAATTAGAAGATGGCACCTTAAGACTGGATCGAGAAGAGAAGAAAGGTATTAAGAGTTTCCTCCGGGCGAGATCGCAAAGTGCTAATGTTTCGGACCCTCTGAAATGGGAAGTAGGTGCAATAGCCTTTTTTAGGGCAAGGAACCCCTCTTCAGAGTCAAATCAGTCCCAGGAGACCTCCGGAGGAGCTACATAGAAGGAGTGAGGTTACTATCGACGAACGATGATCCTTTCCAAGTCGAATATCTGGTACGAATGACGAAGGCTTCCAAGGCCTAAAGCAAAGCTAGACAAAGAAAGCGGTTAGCCCGAAAGAGAGTTACTTTACTTATCTGTCGAAGGAGAGTTCACTTATCTATCCGTCGAAGGAGAGTTCCATAGGTGCTAGCCGAGGCAGGAAGCAGTTTCCAGTGGAACTATTGACCGAAGAGCCTTACTACCAGAGCTAGTAAGCTAGCGGGAGAGCTCAGCTCCTACTATAAGCTGATGAAGAGCTACTATCACCAAGAGAGGGCCCTTTCCGACAGACTGCTCGAATGGACAGACTCATTAAGAGAAGTGCGACCTCAGCACCGCATCTATCGACCGGGCTAACTGCCCCCCGTTGACTCCCGTTTCCCGATATACTTATTTTGCATGGGCATATTCCTATCTATAAGGGGAATTCCCTTTCTAGGCCTAAAAGAAGGTCATTTATGGAGGGTTCATGTTCCTATAGTGACCTATTGCATTGCACGCACCTCTTTATCTTAGGTTTCACACTAAGACTAATGAGCTCTAAAATGATGCTTGGGGATTGCTTCTGCCCGTACTGTGCTTCCAACTACCGCCCACTACATCAGTCTAGTTTAAAAGCAGCAGCTAGCTTTATTGACTCAACCAGAGGTGCGAAGCGAAAGCGAGGTACGTGCCGATTTCCTATTAGCTGTACTGATGAGCTAGTTTGCTATATTTCTTGTGTCTACATGGTTGATTGGCCGGCTTCCCCACTACTTGTATTGATTTCGTCCTCCTGTATGCTGTGTACCGCGTGCTGGCTTCCCCATGTTCTTATTCAATTATTGTCATTATTGGCTTACCGATGGATGTCCCTATCTCTATGTGCCTGGCTCCCCGACTACCATGTATTTTTTCTTAAAAAGAGGGAAGCGAAAGCGCCTCCCATGTGGCGCACCCGGAACAGCATCCATTAAAAGAAAGCGGAAGCCCCCATTCCCCAATTGATTAACTGATTGCGCCTATGAAACACTAATAAATTACTACTCTATTTGGGCAGATCTTGAACCATCCTTTTAAAGGCAGTGCATTGGTAGAGAGTGTGTCCAACTATTCCTTGGTGATATGGGCAACCTCTTGTGGGATCATCAGTAATCCTCTGGGAGACTGGCAGACGTAATGATCAAATTGCGCCTTATCAATTCCGCAATATCCCCAAGGGAGTGGTTATGGGTTCCACCCTTCGCACAAGGCGTCTTCCTTTTCAGTTGTTTAATCACTTCGTCTTCTTCGCCTAGCCTTTCTTTGGGACCTCTTCCCCCTTCGATTGCTATCCGGTCCAGTCCAGCGCCATTCACTAGTCTCAGTCTCAGGGACAAATGCACAGAAAGACTAGATATTTCATAAGAAAAGACAGTATGAATCTCACTCGAACAAATGTGAGAGGAGCGAAAGTCTGTGATCGAATTTCACCGACAGAGATGAGGTCAGGTGCTCCCGGGATGGGTAACATAAAGGAGAGAGGGGCGACAGCCGCGAGGCACTTTTGCTTTGTTGTTTCGGGAGATGGGCTTTCGTATTAGTTGGGTTTGATTCTACCGAGGCAATGTTCAGGAAATTGGGCTTCCTTTTTTCTAAGTTTTGAATATATCTTTGGTCTTGTGCAAGTAATCTGATTTTGCTTCGAGCACAGGGCTTCACAAGTCAAGTAACGGATCCCATTACTGTAGGGCTTCCCGCCCAAATGCTCCAATAGAGCTCTTCCCGCCTTCCAGATAAAACCTAGTGAAAACTTGTTTTATAGGTTGGTTGGAATGGGGGGTTGCTCCTATCTTGACTCGATGCTTGGTCACTAGCAGACTTGTCCCTCCGCGGATTCGTAGACCCACTAAAGTCAAGGTAGGTCAAAGAAAGGACTATCTCCGGTGGATCTTCTAACTTCAGTCTGTGGTCGTAGAGAAGGTAAATAGCCTCATTTCGGGGCAGGGGAGAAAGGAGAAGCGGCAGTGTCGGTAAAGCCGCAAGTCCTAATCGTAGCACATAGGCCGTTGAAGAAATTCGGTAAGCCTTGGTAAGCCGCCTTGTACGGGGGTTGGGCGGAAAGCATTTATCGTATAGTAGTAATAGTTATACCCCTCGTTCCTACTTGAGTCGGCTAGTCCCGTCCCGGGAAGCTAAGAACCGTCATAGCCCAAAGGTGCGAATTCAAAAATGTCTTCAAAGAAAGAAGACTAGGGCGCATGGGACTCTCAATAACGGGGAATAAAGACTCAGAGTGGTTCTCTGTCTGTGCCCCTTTTTCCAGCCATGTAGGTTTTCTTGAAGCACAAGCCATTCTAAGAGCGCCATTCAAGCCTTAGCCTTTTTCAGGCTAAAGACTGTTCTGTTGGGAGAGTCCAGGGCGGTCCGGCGACCATTGCCCCTTTTGGATGTAGCTATTTCCTTACATATAGAGGAATCGAGGAGATTCGTATACGCCCAGAAGCTCGCAAGACCCACGGCGCCTTGCTACAATAACGAGTGGCTAGTTCGTTCGATATCTAGGGGATACCCGTCTACTTCGCTTCACCAAGCAGACCCCACGTACTTTAATTGTCCGTCTGCTACTACGAACCCGACCCATAGGCCCATACCTTTCTCGACCGAAGCCATAAGTAGTAGTTTAACGCTTGATCGAAGCGGCAGTTACCAGGCCCGGCCCAACTATCCCAGGGCAGAAGGACGCAAAAAGCCAAATGTTACAGGGGCTTGGGATGCCTCACCGTTCAGGAACAGGATGAGGCGGTAGCACTTGGCGTGAGTGCGCTAATAAACCAACCCATTTGATAATAAAAGTTCCCTATCGAGTGTACGCTTTCGGTTAAGTGAAGGGATAGACCGTCACTAACGAAATTTCAGATCAGGGAATGTTACCCGAAGCATATCTCGTTGGATGGATGTCGTTGCCGCGAAGTGAGCTTTTATGGGACTTTCACAAAGCGGACTACTATCAGTAGTATATGCCTTCCCTGGGAAAAGGGGTAGAACATCCTGATCTCAAAGGAGAGCCTTGCTTTTTCTGTGCTGAGTCTATAAGCAAAGAGGGGGCGCCCAGTACACTTGAGATGCGTCCCAAGGTCGCCAATGACCAGTACTGCAACTGAAAGCCAGGGTATCTTACCCTAAAATAAAAGGCAGAGTTGGAATACTTTCTTGGTTCAAATCCAATTCGTGAGAAGAGTCAAAGCGACAGGAAAAACATTGGGTTAATAACAGACAAGAAAGCCAAGCTGCAATAGCAATCCAGGAAGAGCACACCTTATTATTCTTTAATAGAAAAAAAACTCTAAAAAGGGCATAGCTTCTAATAGAAGATAGCCATAGCCCATGTATTTCAGTTGCCAGATTACACTAATGAAGTACACACGCACGCGGCAGACAGTTGAATTAGTAAGACTTTGAAGCGACTATATGAAGTGAGGAATTTCTGATTGCCCAGTGAGAGTCATATTCAAAAGCATAAAGCTACTGACTTTCACTGCACTAGTTTAGTCTAGTGGCTGAACCCTCCTTTCCCTATAATAAGGTGCAGGCCCCCGGGGATAGATGCCCCATATAGCCTCTCCTCTCCTGGGATTATCAGAGTGTCCGATTAGCCTTTTGATTCGTTCTGCCTTCCACTCTATATCCAATCTTTTTCCCTACCAGTCGCTCTCTTTGGCCGGCCTATTGATGGAGCGGGAGTAGGGGTTAAGACTTTTAGTCTTTTATTTCCAGTTGCTTTCTCTCTTTCCTGGGGAAAAAGTTCCAGTTGGTGGGCAAGCAATTTTTAATTATATGAGTTTATTAAGCTAGGTTTAGAGCTTTCCTTGTGTAAGCGAACCCCCATTAAGGATATAAGAGTGGTCAGGAGTGTGTGCAAGGCAGTTTTCTTTATAATGTTTAGTGAGGTATTGATTTCCTAGGGCAAGCGCAGTTTCTTGACTTGAAAGCCTTTAAGTCTCTTGGGTAAATAGGGATCCTAATCCTAGGCAAGCTAGTCAGTTAAGTTTCTCTTCATTTCCCGAGATAAGCAGTTCCATTCCTTCGCCTTCTCCAGGATTTGAACCTTCGCTTTCCACTGAGCTGAGGTCATCCCTGAAGCCCCTCTGGTTGCAGTGGCAGTTGCCAGCGAGTAAGACAGTGAAAGCAATGGCTAGGGAAGGGATTTTTTTACTCTTCTTGACAAGGAGAGGAATCGTTTTGGACTTTAGCTTCTCCCTGGGAGAGAATACTATACGATTAGTTTCCCCAGTTCTCTTCTCTTAATCTAATCTACTGCAATTGAAAGCTATTCTCCAGTCTGTGCTAAAGATATTCCCAAGTTTGTAGGTTCTTCTTTAGAGCCAGTTCCACTCGATCCCTCTGAGCCTGTTGGAGTTGCATAGTAGAGCATCTTTTATATTTCCTTTCTTTCTCCAAGCCGCGCAAACCCGAATGACGATGTTTAGCTCGTCTAGGACATAGTTCGGGGAGAAGATGCCCCAACCCAACCCCCATGAGGGAAACCTTCTGTCGGGTGAGCCAAAAAAGCGGGGGCGTGTACCCGTTCTTCCAAGCAGGAACCCGTCAACTCACTCATAATCCTTACAGGCTTTATACCTACTATCGCCTGGGTTAAGGAATTCTTCCTCATGAACTGTTCCCCTAGGTGGCAATTCAAAATACTTCTTCTCGCACCGAAACCTGGAAAACGGATACTAACCGGAGGGGCACTGGATAGAACACATTATACCGCGACTGCTCAGCAGATGTCATTTGGCCACTTCTTCGACGACGATGGGGCAACTTCCGCAATTCTTTTGCTACAGGAAATGGCTTAGCAAGAGGACAAAGTACTGGCAGGGAAACAACAACTCCATCGAATTAGAATAGGGGATATACATGATATGCAATAATAATTGTACTCTCTTTCTTACCTTGATTTGAATAAGGCTGGAAAGCCGCTTTTCTCTCACTTTATTACTTACTTCTTAATTCCTGGATTGTCCCACGTGATCAGCCCTCTAACCCTCCTTTCAAACTGGATAGGTTGCTCACCGATCACAGGATTGGATTGGTCTTTCGTGAACACTCCTCTTGAGGGTGAAGAGCTCCTTAGCTCTGGTTCAGACATGTGATTTAGCAACATAGAAACTGGAGTATAGGGACGGTTTGCTACTTACTCGAAAGGTAATCTGGGCACTTGATTTGAAGACGGGGATTGGGGGCTTGGATGCCTCGGGTTGGAACTCTTTCTCGCATTGACCGGTAAAGCCTAATTCAAGAATGCTGAATCCTGGACGAGAGAAGCAGCTAACAAGAGGGTAGCAGCCCTTATCAATAGCAGTGGAGTCGCTAAAAGACCCCTTTTTAAAGCGCTAATTCAATAGCAGTCTTCCAATTAGACTGAATAAATCTTAGTGTGGTT
>CANTUR010001530.1:30000-32500 GCA_947683625.1 Mallotus nudiflorus
CCAAGCAAGGAAGGCAGGTATTAATACGACTAGTCCGAGAGCTAGCAAGGCAGGAAAGAGATTTACGACTAGTTCTGAAAGCCAGGAAGCTGCTAATTCAAACGTTTCAAGAAGTATTCCCTAGCAAATGACAGAAGAATATCAAGATACATAAAAAAAAGTCATGCCACCTTATACGTCGTGAAACTGACCTTAATTCATTCTATAGGGCCAGTCGAGTAGTTCTCTTCTCCCATATCTGCCAGTCAAGCTGTTTGACTTTACTCTGCCCCTCTAGCACCGCTTGCTGCCTCCGCTCGTGCAGCCTACGCTTACAACCTTTGCTCCTGCTTTCTTGACCACTGACAGGAATACCTAATCCGCTCCTTTTTTCTTCACTTTTATTAACCCGATGAAAAACTTCCCGCAGCACTGCCCATACAAGAAGTTCCGAACGGAAGAAACTGACCTAAGCATGGCTATTCCTACTAAAGGCAAGAGTCACTGACCGAAGGGATAGAACGATTGACTTACTTACCGACGGGCAGAGAAAAATCTTCCTGGGCTTACTGACCGAAGGGACGGGAAAGCCTCATTCGAATCAAATCCCATCTCTGTTGTTGAATAGGGGATGGGTAATTTCAGTTCTAAGGTCACTCTAGGGCTCGGGGTCCAGGCCCAGCGGAGGTCAACAGAAGGTCAAACTCGCTTCAGTAGGCTGGAGGTAACCTAAGATTCCTAAATGCAGGGGTCTCATGCATTCCAAGTAGCTGAAAAGTGGCAACTTGGATGTTTGAAAGACCCGCCGGGTTCGCTCGGTTTTTTGAAGGTAAAAATGGTTTTGTAAAAAGATCAAACTGGAAAAGATAAAGGTTTGTTAAAGTTAGAATGGTTATGTAAAACTCGTAGACTAACTCACTCGTCTCGTTCATGTATTTACTCGCAGCATTCGCAGCGTTTATTCACTCGCAGGCCGGCTCGCTCATTCATTCGTTCGTCAGCTCGCTCGCTGTCTACTAAACAAGCCAACCAAAACTGCCCTACTGAACAAAAAAAAAGGCCTTCCTTCTCCTTTCAGGGCCTATCCGAAAGAGAATCCAGTACTTCTTGGTCGTGAATATCTGAATAGGACGAACCGCCCCGTGGATATCTTTGCTTCGGAACAAAACAATTAGAATTAGGCCCGGTCAACTGGAATGTGTATTATCCATATAGGGGATCCTCTAAGTGAGAAGATCCATCGACCTGAGACGAAGAGAAGGGTCTATCTATTTTATTTAGTTATTCTTTTAGTTATTCAATTAAACCAATGATTCGTTATTGGAGCAGATAGCAACAACCACCATTTCATCCGACATACGTATTTTTTATTTTCCAATGGATTTACATCTTTCATTAATGGAAATTTTTTGATGTAGTGAGTAATAGTTCTGGTTGCTTGCTGTTCAAGAATTCTTGTTTAGGCAGTTCATACCATCCATACATAGTGTTTTGATCTAAGATTCCAATTCTTCCATGTTTCCGCAGTAACATCTTGTTCCATGTCCAAAATATGGAAGAAACAGGTGTTTCCACGACTCTACCACCCAGTCAATTCTGTTCCACTTAATCCCTATTTCATGGCCACATATCTTTCAGGCTAAGGAATGGGAAACCTTTCTCCTATTACATGAATCCAATTTTCATTTCATCCGGGAAAAGCCATCTTTTTCTCAACAATGCCTTTGTCATTTGATCCAATAGCGTTCCGTTAGATAGGAACAGATTTGATAAATACTGATAACTCTCGGATAGAGTATTAGAACGGAAAATTAGATAATGAACTATTGGTTCTAAGCGGCGATGAATCAACAATTCGAAGTGCTTTTCTTGCGTATTCTTGATAAACCAGCGTTTATATATAGATGTAGGAGGATCCGTTTGGGAAGTAAGAAGCTCCTTTGACATCTCTTCATCTGCAAAGAATTCTCGATGTGAAAACACAGAGACAAAGGGCTGATCTTTGAATAGGAAAAAGAGTGGATCTGCAGGGTCCCAAATGAATTGGCTTATTCGAAAAAAGCCTTGTTCTTTGGAAGATCTATCTCGTATCTGGTACTGCAGGGCTCCACTCTGCAAGAACTTCCGAATCATTCTCTTGAAGCTCATCTTCTTCATTATAAATGATCCGCTTGCCCCGAAATGACCTGCCCAATAGGGAAATCCCAATGAATTGGGCCTTTCGATACAATCAAATAGAAAGCCCCAAGGGCGCCATATTCTAGGAGCCCAAACTATATGATTGAATAAATCCTCCTCTATCTGTTGCGGGTCGAGGACTTCTTCTCCTTCCCCTTCTTCAAACTCCGATTCGTATTTTTCATAGAGAAATCTCTGATCAAGGATAGAACAAGATCCATTTTGCATCATATCTAAGGGACTTCTTGGTTCGGGCCGAGAAGCAATGTCACTCGATCATTATCAAACTGGACTGCAACCTTTTTCTGTCGTGAGGATCCCACCAGAGCGCTTTCTACTTCTA
>CANTUR010001531.1:0-77450 GCA_947683625.1 Mallotus nudiflorus
TGTATGAATTTTTGTAGAATTTTTGGAGATTGTTTGGATTTTTGGGTAATTTTTGAATATTTTAATATTATTTTCGAATTTTCGGAAATTAATTATTTAAATTATGAAATTGGAGTTTATGGTTGAATTAGGTGTTGAAATGAATTATAGGAATTTATTTGGAATTTTTATGAATTTCTAAGTATTTATTTTTAATTATTGAAGTTTATGTGATTTTGTAAAATTAAGTTAATTGTGTTTTTATTTGAATTTAATTGGTTAATTGAGTTTAATTATTGATATTATTGATAAATATGTTGAGAAAATTAATTTTGGATAATTGTATAATTTTTGGTGAATTTTTGAAGTAATTTAGGTATATATATATATATAGGGGTATTTTGGTAATTTTACCCTAAATTGTCTAAAAATGTAATTTAATTGGTTTTAATATTTATTTAAGGTTATAAAAATGATTTCTACAAATTATTTAGTATTTTTAACTAATTAAAACTATTTTTCGGGAATTATTTTCAATTATATATATAATATACGGTTTTTCAAATAAAATGAATTTTAATCGATTTTTACAGTGTTTCAAGGTCAATTATGTAATTTTTATTTATAAAATGTATTTTTATGACTTAAGGATATTTTTGGTATATTTGAATATATTTTCTGTGTTTGTGGACCCCGGTCGACAGATTGTAGTCTGGAGTCCGACCGAGGGGTTGTGATTGTTTATGGTGTTATTTTCGAAGTGTATTTTCTTTGTAGGGTCGGCTCTACTCTTTTGAGTAGAGAGATGTCTGTTTTACAGGGGAGGTTCTGCCGGATTTCCGGTAGAATTCTCGTAAAACGTGATATCCAGTCGAACCCTAATTTTCGATTCTGTATTTAATACTCTAGATTGAATTCTAGGATTTCTGTTAGGGTTATTCTGATGTCGATTAATTATTTCTTGTTTAGTTGCGCCGAGACCGAGGGTTAGTGGACCAGGCCCGTCGGACCTGTCTCGTGGAGCGCATTAGGTGAGTTACTATATTATATATATATGCTTAGGATGCATGATTTAGAAAATGCATGTTTTATTTTGACTAAATATGCATAAATAACATGATTTATATTCAAGTATATTTTTGGTATATTTTTGGTATATAATAAATTATATACATGTTTTATTAATAAAATATATTTAAAATGTTTTTAAATATATTTTTAGTTTAATTCATGATTTGATTGGATTTATTTGACGTATATATACTCAAAATATACCTGGTTTATGTTTGGTATATTTTCGGTATATATATGGTTTATATTGTTGATTTATTTAAATTCATGCATCATGTATTTGTGAATGAATGTTTTATTATTTATTACTGAAGGATATCAATAGAACGTGCTACCTAGTGGGCAGCACTAGGACCGAGTACGTACCGGTACGCCTATAGTATTTAGGCTTTATTACTGACTATTTGTGGATATCGATTTGATTATGATTATTGGATGTGTGAGATGTGGTTTGTGGGTGTGATTGCTGGAGCTCGGTTGACCAAGTGTCTCGGGGCCAATCACACTGGCAGTCAGACTGCTGGAGCTCGGTTGACTTAGTGTCTCGGGGCCAGTCTACTGTCCATATGGATTAAGTGGATATATTTGGAATTAGTGAGCCTGTATGGCTAGAGTGTTGTTTAACACTATTTTTCTGAGGTTGCGATATTCTAGGGTTCTATGTGATCCTTCATAAAAGTTGATTTTCAGACAAAATATATAAAATGATTTTTCTGCATCTGTATGAACTTGCCTGTATATATACATATTACTCATATACTGTTGACTGTTTGCATTATCACTTAGAGTGTATGTATATATACTATAGTAATTCACTCAGTGAGGTCTGACTCCCCTCCGTTGACTATTTTTCAGGAGAGTCAACTTCCTCAGACCTCAGTAGCAGGTCGATACGCCGGATTTCTTCCGCCCCGGCTTCTTTATGTAAATTGTCTACTTGAGTCTGATTTATTTTATCTAGACACTGCAGTAGCTGTAAATTACAGCATTGGATTTTATGTACTTTATTTTAAAGAGATGTATTATGTTAAAACTGGATTTGTATAAGATTATACATTTATGAGATTATATATGCGATGTGATGAGTTTTGAATTATATCCAGTTGTTATGGATGATATTGTAATATTTATGATTTTATTTTCCGCTGCATATTATATTTTTATGGTTATTATTGCATATTTATTTTATTTTTAGGCTTGCTACGGGTTCCAGATTCGAAAGAATTCCCGTTCCCTAGCACCGGTCATGGCCCCTGTTTTGGGTCGTGACAGAGGTGCTGAACTCCTATCACCAACAAGCTTAAACTCTACTTCACCAGGAATTCTGAAAGTCACCTCTTTATTCCTACAATCTACCACGGCATAGTGTTGAGATAACCAATCCATTCCCAAAATAACATCAAACTCCATCACATCCAATAGAATTAAATCAACGGGTAATTCTCTATCTCCACGAGAACTGGACAACTAGAAAGAACAATATCGGTGTCCAAAGAATCGCTCATAGGAGTGGCAACAGATAAAGGAAAAGCCATCCTCGAAGCTTGCCAACAAGATTTAGAAGCAAAAACAGGAGAAACAAACGAATTCGTGGCACCTAGATCAAATAAAACCCATGCATCCAGGTAACAAACAGAAATAATACCTGCCACGACTGCATTAGATGCTTGAGCATCCTGCTGAGTAAGATGAAAGGCTCTGGCCTGACCTCGACCTCCTTACTGACTGGTAGAAGCCTGGCCAACACCTCTGGCACCTCCTCTAGTACCTCTACCACGACTCTGCTGTGGAACGAACTGAGTGGAACTCTGATGCTGAGCTGGTGGTAACTGAAATGGCACGGGTGCAGCACTAGCAATCGACTGCTGTGGGAATCGCAAAATCTGCGGCTGTTGATACCCAGAATAAGGACACGATCTGGCAAAATGTCCTGTCTGCCCGCATCTGAAGCATGTCAGTGGTGTCAGATAACACGATCCCTGATGGACTCTACCACAAGTCTGACAAACACTGGTCACTGATCCAGAACTGCGACCACTGTTGCTGCTCGAAGCGCCTGACCCGAATCTGAATGATCTACGCTGACCTCCATGACCATGTCTACTGCTTCGATGCACTCGCTGCTGTTGTCTCTGACTCTATTGAGTCGGACCTCGCTGTTGACTACTCGAACCAACATGAAAACTCGAATACGGAGTAGCCTGCAATCCACTCGACTGAACTCCCAACTGGTAGTAATCAGGCATCGCTCCCTACCTAACTAGCCTCAGCTCAATCTCCTTGGCTAACTCAATCACAGACTCCAGAGTAAGGCCTGCTGTAGGTATGCCAGCAAAAGCTGAACCTAAACTAGTGACATATGTAGTAACTGCGAAATGCTGATCTCGCATCAGATCCTCAGCATATCTACCCAGACGAAGAAACTCTCGGGTATACTCCTCTACAGATCGATCTCCACGAGAAATACTGGTCAAATGGAGATGATGACTCAAACGAAGAGGCTCTGGACAGAATCTCCTCATGAATCGCTCTCGGAACTGAGCCCATGTCATCGTCATTCATATAAGGTTGGATCATCTGAATGAACCAATCTAAGGCTGGTCCCTCGACAGACAACTCGATGATCATGATCTGCTGGTACTCGGTATGAGCAGTCCGAGTCCTAGTCTCAATCGCATGCAAAAAATCTAATGGATCGAAAGTACCATCAAAAGCAATCCTGCCAACTCGGGCATAGAACAAAGTTGCCTCAGGGTCAGACATACCCTACTGATATGCAGGCTGAACAACTGGAGGCACAGGAACATCAAATTTAGGCTCTACAGGCTCCTCGTCCTGTAACTCTCTCTGCCTACGGTGACCTGCCGCTCCTCGAGGTTTACCTCTACCACGACCTCTACGTCTAACTGGCTGCTCAGGAGGTAAAACCTCATCCTGAAAAGACTCATCATCCTCGGCCTCAACGACTGGTAGAGCGACATGCGCTCGCCTCCTCATACTGAAAAGACAAACGAAAAGATTCAGACAAAACAGACAACGGAGGAATAACACAGAAAACTAAAGCAAGGAATACTTATCAAGACATACTCGAACCTAATACACTGTAGTAATTACCAAAAGAAAACACAATTTTGAAAACTAGGGCCACAACTCACATAACTAAGCCCTGACACAGAACTCTGCTCTGATACCAACTTTGTCACGACCCAAAATAGGGGCCATGAACGGCGCTAGGGAACGAGAATTCTTTCAAATTCGGAACCCGTAGCAAGCCTAAAAATAAAATAAACATGCAATAATAATACTAACAATATCAAATGCAGTGGAAATGAAGATCATAAATATCATAATATTATTTTTCCCAACTGGATTTAAATCAAATCTCATCTCATATATATATAAATCTTTGAATGCAAATCTAGTTTCAAATATAATACAATATCTCACATAAATAAAATACATAAAATCCCATAAATAAATTTACAACTACTGTAGTGTCTAGACTATAAAAATAAATCCAAGACTCAAGTAAGCAGTTTACACAAAGAAGCCGGGGGCGGAAGAAATCCGGCGTATAGGTCTGCTACTGAGGTCTGAAGATGTTGACTCTCCTGAAAAATTGTCAATGGAGGGGAGTCAGACCTCACTGAGTGAATTACTATAATATATATACATACACACTAAATGACAATGCATACAATCAACAGTATATATATCTAATATATATACAGGCAAATACATATAGATGCAATAAAATCATTTTATATATATTTTATTGAAAATCCTCTTTTATGAAGGATCACATAGAACCCTAGAATATCGCAACCTCAGAAATAGTTTTAGACAACACTCTAGCGACACAGGCTCACTTAATCCAAATATATCCACTTAATCCATTTAGACAGTAGACTGGTCCCCAGACACTAGGTCAACCGAGCTCCAGCAGTCTGACTGCCAGTGTGATTGGCCCCGAGACACTTGGTCAACCGAGCTACAGCAATCACACCTCCAAACCATATCTCACACATATCAATATCACATTCAATCAATATCCACAAATAGGTTAGTAATATAGCCGAAATGCTATAAGCGTACCGGTACGTACTCGGTCCTAGTGCTGCCCACTAGGTAGCACGTTCTATCGATATCCTTCATTAATGAATATAAACATTCATTCACAAAAATAAAGTTCAATAAAATATCAACATAAACCATATATATACTAGAAATATACCAAAAGTAAACCAGGTATATTTCGAGTATATATACGTCAAATAAATCCAATCAAATCATAAATTAAACTAGAAATATATTTAAAAACATTTTTAAATATAATTTATTAACAAAATATGCATATAATTTAATATATACCAAAAATAAACCAAAAATATACTTAAATACAAATCACATTATTTATGCATTTTTAATCAAAATAAAACGTATATTTCTAAAGCATGCATCCTAAAGCATATATATATAGTATAGTAACTCACCCTAGTGCGCTCCACGAGACGGGTCCGACGGGCCTGGTCCACTAGCCCTCGATCTCGGTGCAACTAAACAAATAATAAATAATAGACATCAGAATAAACCTAACAGAAATCCTAGAATTCGATCTAGAATATTAAACACAGAATCGAAATTAGGGTTCGACTGGACATCACGTTTTACGAGAATTCTATCAAAAATTCGACAGAACCTCCCCTGTAAAATGGACATCTCTCTACTCAAAAGAGTAGAGCCGACCCTGCAAAGAAACACACTTCGAAAAACTACACAGAGCACAATCAAAATCTCACGGTCGGACTCCAAACTACAGTCCACCGACCGGGGTCACAATCACAGAATAATTCTGAAATACCAAAAATATCCTTACAACATAGAAATTCATTTTATACGTAGAAATTACATAATTAACCTTAAAACACTATAAAAACCGATAAAAACTCATTTTATCAGTAAAACCATATATTATATATATAATTAAAAATAATTCATGAAAAATAGTTTTAATTAGTTAAAAACACTAAATAATTTGTAGAAATTATTTTTATACCTTAAATAACTATTAAAACCAATTAAATTACATTTTTAGCAAATTTTGTGTAAAATTACCAAAATACCCCTATATATATAAATATACTGAAATTACTTCAAAAATCACCAAAAATTATACAATTATCCAAAAATTAATTTTCTCAACATATTTATCAATAATATCAATAATTAAACTCAATACCCAATTAATTTCAATTAAAAACACATTTAACCCTAATTTCCCAAATTTACATAAACTTCAATAATTCAAAATAAATACTTAGAAATTCATAAAAATTCCAAATAAATTCCTATAATTCATTACAACACCTAATTTAACCATAAAACACAATTTCATAATTTGAATAATTAATTTCCAAAAATTAGAAAATAATATTAAATATCAAAAATACCCAAAAATCCAAAAAATCTCAAAAATTCCACAGAAATTCATACATGTATATTAATCTACTAGGATCAACATTTGTGAAGGGAGTTTCCATGAATCAATCAATTCAAAGCTCAAAAAAATTAAAAACCCTAATATGGCCGAATTGGAAAATTCGAAACCTAAGCAAATCTAAACCATTTAAGCTCAAAAAAAGCTAGAATCACACTCACCGGAGCTCAAGGAGAAGAAAGAGACCGGCGGTGTCGAAAATGGTGGCCGGAATCGTCGTCGACGGCGAGGAGAAGGATTTCGGCCAAAATGGAAGAAAAGAGGCTGCCGGCGCCGGGGAAGGAAGCTGCTGGCGGCGGGGGATGGCTGGGAACGGCGGTGGCAGGCCGGAAGGCACACCGATGGCAAAGGAATGGGATGGCAGATGGCGGTTGGTGGTGAGGGGTGGTCGGGCGCGCGGGAGAAGGAAGAAGAAGAAAAAGAAAAAGAAAAAGAAAGAAAAGAAAAAGAAAAGAAAAAGAAAAATAATAAAAAAATAATTTTAATAAAATATTTAAAAAAAATCACACCCACACATATAATTTAATATTTTAATAATTAATAATAAATAAAAATAATTAAATAATAATAAATTAATAAATAAATAATAAAATATTAGGGTAATATATATTTAAACCCTAATTAAATAAATATTGTACACATACACGGTGTTTAGTAATTTAAAATACGTATGAGTTCATGCAAGTCCGAAAATATATTTAAAATAATTAATAATAAATTATTTACGTGAAAATTTCCCCGGAAAATGTAAGTCCCGGGAAAATTTTACGTAAAGCACTGTAAATAATACACAATAATAAAAATAGATTTTAAATACATATCAACTCATAAAAATATCATATAATATACAAAAATTATTAACACTGCATATCCCGATACAGTATTAAAAATGTTTAAAAACACGGGGATATTACACTTTATTTAGTATTTTAAAAATACGTATGAGTTCATGCAAGTCCGAAAATATATTTAAAATAATTAATAATAAATTATTTACTTGAAATTTCCCCGAAAATGAAAGTCTCGGAAAAATTTTACGTAAAGCACTTAAAATAATACACAATAATTAAAATAGGTTTTAAATACATATCAACTCGTAAAATATCATAATATTTATACAAAAAATTATTAACACTGTATATCCCGGTACAGTGTTAAAATGTTTTAAAAATACGGGATATTACACTGGTCTTATTTGAACGCTCTTGATCCGATGAGTCCATTTCCGAACTTCATTTGAGCTCAAATCCCTTTGATTTTAGATATCTTCAATTTTTAGTTTATGTAGGGTTTTTATTTTTTTGAACTTGATATTGTTTGATTCTTAAAATCTTGCTTAAGAAAATGTTGTTTGTGGTAGCTTTAGCTTCTCAAATATATATTTTTTTTGTATTTTTTGAATTAATTTGAATTTTGGGTAATTTTGGATTATTTTAATATTAGATATTGAATTTTTGATAATTATGTTAATTAATTAGTTTTAATGAGAATTTAGTTAAATTAGTGTTATTAATTTGAGTTAATAATTTAGAATTATTAAAAATAATTTTTGGTGAATTTATATAATTTTTGAGAATATTATTTATATTATGTGAATGTAATATCCCGAATTTTTAAATATTTTTATATTGCATCGGGATATACAGTGTTAATAATTTTTGTATATATATTTATGATATTTTATGAGTTTGTTGTTTGTTTAAAGGTAATTTTAATTATTTTATATTATTTTAAGTACTTTACGTAAAATTTTCCTGAAAATTATATTTTCGAGCAAATTGACACGTAAATAAATTAATACTATTTATTTTGACTAGTTTTATGAATTTGCATGAATTCATATATAATTTTAAAGTGCTAAAATAAAATGTATATATGTGTATTTATTTAAATTAATTAGAGCTTAATTAATTTCCTTAATTTTATTATTTAATTTTTGTATTAATTAATTTTAAGTTTATAAATTATTAAACATATTAAAATATGTGTGTGGTGTATATTTAATGTGTGTGAAATTTTATATTATTATAATATATAGTGTGAATATATATATATATATATATATATACATAATTTTTTTATCAAAAAACCAAAACTTCCCTTTATTTACAGTTTTGCCCCTCCTTCATCTTCTCCTCCCAAAACGTTTTCCACCATTTCAGCCACTTTCAAGCTGGTTTTCTTGCTGTTACTATGCCCCTCAGCCTT
Source organism: Mallotus nudiflorus (assembly GCA_947683625.1). Lineage (NCBI taxonomy): Eukaryota > Viridiplantae > Streptophyta > Magnoliopsida > Malpighiales > Euphorbiaceae > Mallotus > Mallotus nudiflorus. The sequence goes on from CANTUR010001531.1 coordinate 8,756, forward strand.
CCTCCTCCACCTCCAGCCATTTCCACCATCTGAAACACTCTTTTCCGGCGAGTTTTGGCCGGATTTTCTTCAAAGAGCCAAAAATCAACTTAACTCCGATCAAACACTTTTCGGTCACCAAATTGATGCCGTTGGTCTATATATTCTCCTTGAGCTCTGTTGAGTGTGATTCCAAGCTTTTTTTCACTTGATTTGGTCTAGAATTGCTTAGGTTTCAATTTCTTCAAATCAGCCATTTTGGGTTTCGAATTTTTTTTAGCTTCAATTTGATTGATTCATGAAAAATTCCTTCACAAAATTTGTTCCTGGAAGCTTAATATATATTCTGTAATTTTTTTAGAATTTTTGGAATTTATGTTAATTTTTGTGAATTTTTGATTATTTTATTATTATTTTCTAATTTTCGAAAATTAATTAATTAAATTATGAAATTGTGTTTTATGGTGATTATAGGAGTTGAAATGAATTATAGAACTTTATTTGTAATTTTTGTGAATTTTTATGTATTTATTTGGAATTTATTAAATTTATGTAATTTTGAAAAATAGGGTTAATTATGTGTTTAATTGAAATAAATTGGTAAATTGAGTATATTTATTGATATTATTGAATTATATGTTGAGAAATTAATTTTTGGTGAATTTTTGAACATTTATAGTGAATATATATATAGGGGTATTTTGGTAATTTTACACTAAATTGGTTTAAAAATGTAATTAAATTGGTTTTAATAGTTATTTAGGGTATAAAAATGATTTCTGCAATTTTTAGTATTTTTAACTAATTAAAACTATTTTTCATAAATTATTTTCAAATTATATATAATATACTATTTTTCTAAATAAATGGGTTTTTATTGATTTTTAGTATGTTTTAGGGTTAATTATGTAATTTGGATTTATAAAATGTATTTTTATTATATAAGGGCATTTTCGGTATTTTATAAATATTCTGTGAATTGTGAACCTCGGTCGGTGAATTGTAGTTTGGAGTCTGACCGAGGGATTTTGGTTGTAATCTGTGTTTATTTCGAAGTGTATTTCTTTGCAAGACCGGCTCTACTCTTTGAGTAGAGAGATGTTCGTTTTACAGGGGAGGTTCTGCCAGATTTTCGATAGAATTCTCATAAAACGTGATATCCGGTCAAATTCCTATTCTAATTCTGTGTCTAAAATTCTAGATTGAGTCTTTAGAATTTTCGTTAAATTTATTCTGATTCATGTTGTCATTTGTTTGTCTAGCTGCGCCGAGACCGAGGCCTAACGGATCAGACCCGCCGAGTTTGTCTTGTGGAGCGCTAACATGTGAGTTATTATACTGTATATATATGCACTGCATATAGGGTGCATTATTTAGAATTTTTCATTTTCATTGTATGTTTTAAAAAATGATTTAAATTATAATATTTTTGGTATATCTAGGGTTGCATTCTTATATATATGCATATTAAATAATTTTGCATGTTAGTTTGATATATGCACATTAAACAATTAGGTTTAGGTTTAATACATTTGAGTAATATACACATATTTTAAAATGTACACTTAGACATAATTATTTTATTAAATGATTAGTATACCTTAGGTATAGTTTTAGTAGATTTTAGGTTTATTCTTAAATAATTGCATGTTAAATTATAAACCTACACTTAAATTATTTTTAACTTTATTTTTGGTATATTTTTTATTTATTTCCAAATAAATAAATGTTTTATTATTAAATTAAACCTAGCACATTAGTGGTATATTTATGGTTTATTTTTGATATATGCATGCTAGATAATTAGGTTTATTTTTAGTATATTTGTGAATATATGTTAAAAAACAAACACGTATTTAGATGAATATTTATATATAAATGTTTTATTAAATGATTTGTGTACTTAGGGTATATCTTTTGCATATTTAAGTATATTTTTAAGATAATGCATGTTATATTATTGTTACCCATTTAAATTGTTTTTAACTATATTAATGATTTATCTTTAGTTTATTTCGTATTTTATTTGACACACACATATATATATATACCTGAAATATACTAGGAATATTTTAGGTATATTTTTGGTATATATATATATATGGTTGGTTTTACTATTATGAATATTGTTCTACATTAATTATTTTCCGAATGAATGATTTATTTTAAGTGAAGGATATCAATAGAACGTGCTTTATAGTGGGCAGCACTAGGACCGTGTACGTACCGGTACGATAAATAAGAATTGAGTGAGAGTTAAAATTGGGTGATTATAATTGATTTAATTGATTTGACTAAGATTAATGGTATGTTAGATAGTGTGATTACGGGACCAATCACACTGACAGTCAGACTGCTGGAGCTCGGTTGACTTAGTGTCTCGGGGCCAGTCTACTGTTCAAATGGAACAAGTGAATTTATTTGGAATAAGTGAGCTTGTATGGCTAGAGTGTTGGCTAACACTATTTGAGGTTGCGACCATCTAGGGTTCTATTTGATCATTCATAAATGGATATTTTTCAGTGTTATATATATAAAATGATTTTTGCTGCATTTGTGTGTATTTGTCTGTATATATATTTATTATATATACTATTGAGTGTTTGCATTTTTCATTTAGTTATGCATGTATATATATTATAACAATTCACTCAGTGAGATCTGACTCCCCTCTGTTGATTTATTTTTCAGGAGAGTCTTCGTCCTCAGACCTCAGTAGCAGACCTTTACGCCGGATTTCTTCCACCCCGGCCTTATTGTGTAAACTGCTTACTTGACATTGCAGTAGTTATTTCAGTGATTTGTATGTATCATATATGTTTGAGATTTAAATTTCAAAAGTTTGAACCGAGAGTTTGTATTAAAAGATTTTATATATGAGATGGACTTGTGTTATTTAATCTGTGGATGAGTTATATTATTACTTATGAGATTTTAATTTCCGCTGCAAGATATTTTATTTATTTTATTATTATTGCATGCTTTTATTTTATTTTTAAGGCTTGCTACGGGTTCTGGATTCAAAAGAATTTCCATTCCCTAGCGTCGATCATGGCCCCTATTTTGGGTCGTGACAACTTGGTTGCTACTTGCCCTTGTAGAATCATCCAGAGGTTCATTGACTATAGTGGAGATCAGTCAACTGATGACCAATATAAGGCATGAATTCAACTACAACTAGTAGAAAATGATGAATTTACAAGAAATAGAAGGACAATGGCATTACAGGCATCAAGTGCCCAGGGGAGTCATAAGAGAAGCAAGCGATATTAGCTTAATTTATGAAATTTTATCTTTTGATGTACTTTCTTATCAAATGAGATTTCCTCTTGAGTTAGGCATATATGTAATAAGCATTTAATGCAATGTTTATAATAATAAAAGTAATCCATTCCATTTAATTTAAGCGCGATATGACCATACAATTTTGCTTCTTACATATCTCCTATTGTTAATTGGCTTGCCCTTGCAAGTTTTCCAACTAACTATTTTCTCTTTTATCTCTCTCTCTCCTTTTACATGTATTTTACTTTTTCTTGGACCGCCTTTTCAGGTTTTCAACCCAGCAGAACTTTTTACTTTTTCCTTTTTTTGTCTCTAACTTTTGCCTAGGCAGCCTCTTTTGAGGTTTTCTCCCTAGCGAGACTTTATAGAAAGTATTTCTTGAGCATGTCCATATTGATGGGCTCTCTAAATTCATTTCCTCTAAGTTAGACTAAATAGCATCCCTTTTTGAAAATAACTTCTTCACTTAATAGGGACCTTCCCAGTTCAGCTTGAACTTCCCTCATGGATCAGTCATGATTAGCCTAATGAGCTTTAAGACCAAGTCACCCTCTTTGATCTTGCCTATCTTAATCTTCTTATTATAAGCCTAGGCTATCCTTTTCTAGTACAACTGAGAGTGATATATAGCCTTCATTCTCTTTTCATCCAACAAAGTTAGCTGTGCCAATCGGCTTTCTACCCATTGATACTTAGGGATTTTAGACTCTAGGAGAACCCTTAGTGATTGAATTTTGACCTCAACTAGCAATATAGCTTTACATCCATATACCACGGAATACAGAGTGGCTCCTGTTGACGTTTTGGTAGTGGTTTTGTATCCCCATAATGCAAATTATAGGTAACTTGCCTAGTCTTTATAATTTTCCAGTATCTTGGCCAGATTCTCTTCACATTCCTATTTGCTGCTTCTATGACTTTGTTTGCTTGTGGTCTATGAGGAGATGATCTAGGATGCTCAATCTTATATTCTTCTAATAAAGTGGTTATTTCTGCCCTAAACTGAACACCATTATTAATAATGACCTGATGAGGCAACCCATATCGACAAATTATGTTCTTTTATATGAACATGGAGAAATAGTCGATCGCCATAATGATGTAACAATGACTGTTGGATGCTTTTGGCCTTATCTCTCCAATAATGTCAATTCCCCTTACTGTAAATGGCCAAGGAGAGGTTAATCCCTGAAGTTCCATGGAAGGCAAGTGGCTCACATTGCCATATACTTGGCAGTTATGGCATTTCTTTACATACTTCACACAATCTGCCTCTATGGTTAGCCAGAAGTACCCTTGATGGGTTATCTTTTTAGTGAGGACTGTTCTATTCATATACGGCCCACATACACCTTTATGAACTGCTTTCATGATTTTCTGCACCTCACCCTTATTGATGCATCTTAGGTGTACTCCAGCTGGCATCCTTTTGTATAACATCTCATTATTGCTAATGAACTACCGTGATAACATCCTTAGCGCCATCCTTTCTTTCTATTAGCTTCCTCAGGGAATTGTCCTTTCTTCAAATATCGTTGTAGATCATAAAACTAAAGTTTCTCCGCTGGGTCAATTGACATTATTCTGATTTCTTCATAGCAAGGAATTCAGGACCTGTACTAAGATAAGAGGCTTCATTTTTGCTTGTTTACCTCCTTCCTATATTGAAGCCAAGGTAGCCAATGCATCTGCCATTTGATTCTCCTTCTGGGGCAAGTGTACGAATCTGTATTGCGTGAAGGACAATAGGATTATGGCTGAATAATCCCGATACAAATTTAGCTTATCTTCCCTCACTTCCCACTCTTTGGCAATTTACTTCACTACCAGCATCAAATCCTCATACACTGTCACCTCTTTTGCCCCCACATTCCTGAGTGCTTCCAGAAAAAAAATGCAGGCTTTATATTCAGCTTGGTTATTAATGACCTTGAATTCTAACCTCTTTGCCATCAAGATTACTTCCCCTTTTCACGAGACCAAAATCGCACCAATGCCTGCCCTTCTACTGTTCACTGCTCCATCAAAGTATATTTTCCAGGTCTGGATTTCTATTGCCCCCAGGTGTTTATACAAAAATTCTAACTCCCATTCTTGTCCATTATCTACTGGATTTTGGGCCAAGAAGTTTACCACAGCTCTTCCTTTTATCACCTTTTTAGTAATATAGTCTATGTTGAATTCAGTGAGTAGGACTAACCATCTTGCTAATTTCCCTGTCAGTGATGGAGTCTCCTGGAGATATTTAAGGGGATCATGCTTAGAAATCACTTGAATCCTATAGGACTGGAAGTAATGTCATAACTTCTTTATTTCCAAAATTATAGCCAAGCAGGTTCTTCTTACTAGACTATAATTGGTTTCATAGGGTAGAAGCTTCTTGTTCAGATAATATATGACATGTTTAACTCTCCCTTCTCCTTCTTGAGCCAATATTGCACTAATCGCATCTTTCTCTATAGCCAAGTAGAGAATTAAGGGTTTCCTAGGTATTGGCAGCTGCAAAATTGGTGGATTTATCAAATACTGCTTAATAGTTTTAAAACCTTCTTTAAGAGTTTGAAGATCGGCTCACAAATGGTAGTCAGTTTGGCTATGAACTTGCTGATGTATTGTAGCCTTCCTATAAACCCTCCAACTTCTTTCTCATTCTTTGGTACAAGCATTTCTTTGATTGATCTGACTTTGTCTGGATCCACCTCTATGCCTTTCTGATTTATAATGTGTCCCAATAGTTTCCTAGATGTCACCCCGAAAACATATTTCTTCGGATTCAGTTTGAGGTTGTACTTTTCAGCTTTTGCCAGGAACTTGTCTAAGGCTTCAAAATGCTCTTCTCTGGTAAGAGATTTCACCATTATGTCATCTATATACACTTTTATCTCTTTGTGGATCAGGTTATGTAATAGCATGGTAGCCATTCTGTAGTAAGTAGCCCCTGCATTTTTTAACCTGAATGGCATAATCGTGTAATAGTAAATACCCTACTCAGTGATGTAAGAAGTCTTCAACTTGCTAATTACTGCCATCATAATCTGATTGTATCCTAAGAAGCCATCCATAAAGGAGTACATGGCGCTGGAAGCTACACTATCGATTAAGGTGTCAATGTATGGTAGAGGAGAGTCATCCTTTAGATAAGCCTTGTTCAAATCCCTATAGTCCACTGGGACTTTACCATCTTTCTTGGGAACTGGGACTATATTAGCCAACCACTGGTCTCTTCTACCACTTCTAGAAACTTTGCTTTTAACTATTTTTCTACTTCTTCTTTGACTAGGAGAGCCCATTCTGGCCTTAATCTTCTATTTTTCTATTTTATCAGTGTGATATAAGAAAATGTGGGAATCCTGTGTTCCGCAATCTCTCTATCGATCCCAGTCATATCCTCATAGCCCCAAACAAATACTTTCTATCTTCTTTTAAGAGTTTCTTTCATTTTTTTGCTCTCATCAGGAGTTAAGTAAGAAGTAATAAGTATATTTCTAAGGTTATTGCTTGTGCTTAGATTAAATGATTGAGTTTGCATTGAATTAATGTCAAATATATGTATGAAATGATCATCACACACAATATAACCATTAGGAAACACATCGCACTAGTAAGCATAATCAAACTTCATCACATTAACTTTAGAAAGAAAAATGTCATCAGTCTCAAACAAATTAGATAGAGAAAAGTCAATGTTATCATAGGAAACATCCATAATAGAATTAAGGACAAAGGCTTTAAAGTTGAATTCCTCTTCCTAGTTAGCAGTATCCTTCAACTCTACTGTAGGAATGTCCCCCTCTAATTCCGACCAGCACCTCTACCATAGGATCTTCAACATTAGATTCTTTGATCCCATCCACATATTTAGTGAAAATTTCAAACCTAAGGACCAACTTCTCAACGATCATCAGGGGCTCAAAAGCTCCTTAGTGGGGGTAATTGGCATCTTCCTCCACAAATGTTTCCCAGAGTGTTTTCTTCTTTAACTTAGCCTTGATTATGCTCTTCCTAGACTTTCCCCTAGTTTCTTCCTTCTCATCAAACTCATCCTCCCTTTAATATCCTAATCCGTGCTTTAAAATTAGTACTTTAGGTTTAATGAATTCTGATGGGCCTTGTTAATTCTATCCTAGTCCCATCCCAGGTATGAATTGCTTGCTCTTCATGATACTGACAACCTTCAAGTTTAGCTCATCTTCATAAATCATGCAAAATTAAAAAATTGGGTTGTTCAGGATCTCAGTAGGAGCCAATTTTAATTCAGCAACTGCAACCTCTATTTCAGCCATTATAGTAACCACCCTTCCTTCTTGTGGAAATTCGATCTTTTGATGAATGGTAGATGGTACTCCCCCCAAAGGATGGAACCATAGTCTCCTAAGAAGAATAGCGAAGTTGACTAGAATATCTATCACATGAAGGTTAACCCAAACTTCAATAGGTCTAGTCTTGACTAAAGCCTGAAAAGTTCCTTCAACTGGCCTTTTTGTATCATTATAAGCCTTTATAACTACATCAGAGGGTTTTAAATCAACTACCATTAAGCCTAGCTTTGGTAGGATCTTCAGAGAATACACATTGATGGCTAACCCATTATCGACCATGACACAACATGTCAACTTGCCTTTCACTTCTGCCTTAATCAATAGGGCTTTGCTATGATCCCTTCCTTCTAAGGGCAGGTCATTATCTGTGAACATAATTACCCCCTGAGGACTTTCAGTTAGCGAGTTCACCATTTGCTCTGGAGTGTGTGTCGAAGGTATCATCTTATGATTGAGAGCAAAAACCAGTGCTTCCTGATAGGCCCAGGAGTTCATAAGCAGCTCCCAAATACTGGAAAAAGTTTTCTTATCACTTTTGACCTCAATAATCTCCTCAATTTTCTCATTTTTCTTTGATCCCTTTTTTGAACTACTTCCCTCTTCCTTCGCCTCAGCCTTCTTCACTTCTTCCTCTCCCTCCTCCGATTTCTCAGTGGATTATGCTGCTCTCCTCTCATTGTTCTTCCACAGATCAACTACTTCTCCCTCTTCATCATTGGAACTCTAAATATCCAGTACATTTACACAAGACTCAATGGCCTGCTGTCTCAGATTTAGGTTTTTTAATTATGGTCAATAAATGAATTAATGACTTGTTCCTTTGTTAGGCTTGTGTTGATCATTAGGATACGGGGATTTAGTGGTGGTAAATTTTAGTAGTTGGGTAAAGGGTTATTTTTGGTATTTGGTTTTCTAGTTTTTAGGTCGGTTATTTTGCTTGAATTGATCAAATCTTGAATATCATGTTTCAGGCAAGTGTAACTTTCTATATCATGCCTAATGTTCTTATGGTACTTGCAGTATAGCTTCGGGTCGGCATTTGGGAAAGGAGGCTGTTTAGGTAAGGGATATAGAAGGTTATTCTTAATCATTTTTTCTAGGACTTTAGAGAGGGGTCTTCCTAAATTACAAAACCTTCGGGACTACCTAACTATGTTGATCCATATTACTACTTGGCCCAACTCCGCTACCAAACCCATACCCTTCTCTGTTCGTAGATCTTCCACTAAAGAACTTCTTTTATTGCGCAAGGTCTAATTCTTTCTGTACTCCAACCTGGAAAACTCAAAGTTTTGAAGAGGGAGAGTACACACCTTTTCATGGCTATTACCAGTTGATCAAATTCTACGGGTCATTGCTTCATCTGTGCTAATTTTGCTCTCCACCTGGTCAAATAATCCACAAAGGATTCATTGAATTTCTGCTTCACATTTTGCAAGTCTCTCAGGGAAGCCTCCATTTGAATGTTGAGACTATATTTATTGATGAATGTAGTGCATAACTCCTCCCAATAAGCTTGAACACGGGATTCTAGAGCATAAAACCATTTGATGGGTGCTCCTTCCAAAGACAGTGAGAATTGCTTCACAATCTGTGCTTTAGTTAGTTAAGTCATCTTCATGTGAGTCATATACTGCTTTAAATGGAGGTGGGGGTCCTTTATGTGTCACGACCCAAAACAAGGGCCATGACTGGCGCTAGGGAACGAGAATTCTTTCAAATCCGGAACCCGTAGCAAGCCTAAAAATAAAATAAAACATGCGATAATAATAACAATATATAATGCAGCGGAAATAAAAATCATAAATATCCAAAATAATATCCATCTCCCATATATAAATCTTTTAATACAAATCCAGTTCAAGTATAATACAATTTCACATAAATATAATACATAAAATCCCACAAATTAATTTATAACAACTGCAGTGTCTAGATTATATAAAAATAAGACTCAAGTAAGCAGTTTACACAAAGAAGCCAGGGCAAAAGAAATCCGGCGTATAGGCCTGCTACTGAGGTCTGAAGATGTTGACTCTCCTGAAAAATTATCAAAGGAGGGGAGTCAGACCTCACTGAGTGAATTACTATAATATCTATACATACACACTAACTGACAATGCATACAGTCAACAGTATATATCTAATATGTATATATACAGGCAATTACACATAGATGCAATAAAATCATTTTATATATATTTCATTGAAAATCATCTTTAATGAAGGATCAAATAGAACCCTATGATATCGAAACCTCAATCAGTGTTAGACAACACTCTAGCCATACAGGCTCACTTAATCCAAATATATCCACTTAATCCATTTAGACAGTAGACTGGCCCCGAGACACTAAGTCAACCGAGCTCCAGCAGTCTGACTGCCAGTGTGATTAGCCCCGAGACACTTGGTCAACCGAGCTCCAGCAATCACACTCCCAAATCATATCTCACATCAGATAATCATATCCAATCATTATCCACAAATGGTTAGTAATATAGCCTAAATGCTATAGGCGTACCGGTACGTACTCGGTCCTAGTGCTGCCCACTAGGTAGCACGTTCTATTGATATCCTTCATTAATAAATATAAAACATCCATTCACAAATAAATGATGCATGAATTTAAATAAAATAACAATATAAACCATATATATACCAAAAATATACCAAAAGTAAACCAGGTATATTTCGAGTATATATACGTCAAATGAATCCAATCAAATTATAAATTAAGCTAGAAATATATTTAAAAACATTTTAAATATAATTTATTAACAAAACATGCATATAATTTAATATATACCAAAAATAAACCAAAATAAACTAAATATAAACTTAAGAAATAATCAAATTATTTATGCATATTTAATCAAAACAAAACATGCATTTCTAAATCATGCATCCTAAGCATATATATATAAAATAGCAACTCACAAATTAGTGCGCTCCACGAGATGGATCCGATGGGCCTGGTCCACTAGGCCTCGGTCTCGGCGCAACTAAACAAACAGTAACAATAAAAATCAGAATAAACCTAACAGAAAATCCTGGAACTCGATCTAGAATATTAAACACAGAAACAGAATTAGGGATCGACCGGATATCACGTTTTACGAGAATTCTATCAAAAATTCGACAAAACCTCCCCTGTAAAATGGACATCTCTCTACTCAAAGAGTAGAGCCGGCCCTGCAAAGAAACACACTTCGAAATACAGGCTCAACTACTCAACCACAACCCCTCGGTCGGACTCCAAACTACAATCTACCGATCGGGGTCCACAATCACAGAATAATTCTGAAAATACCAAAAGTACCCTTAAATCACAGAAATACATTTTATACATAGAAATTACGTAATTAACCTTAAAACATTGTAAAAACTGATAAAAACTCATTTTATTAGAAAAATCGTATATTATGTATATAATTGAAAATAATTCATGAAAAATAGTTTTAATTAATTAAAAATACCAAATAATTTATAGAAATCATTTTTATACCTTAAATAACTATTAAAACCAATTAAATTACATTTTTAGCCAATTTTGTGTAAAATTACCAAAATACCCCTATATATATAAATATACTAAAATTACTTCAAAAATTCACCAAAAATAGTATAATTATCAAAAATTAATTTTCTCAACATATTTATCAATAATATCAATAATTAAACTCAATTAACCAATTAATTTCAAATAAAAACACATTTAACCTAATTTTCCCAAAATTACATAAACTCAAATAATTCAAAATAAATACTTAGAAATTCATAAAAATTCCAAAAAAAATTCCTATAATTCATTTCAACACCTAATTTAACCATAAAACACAATTTCATAATTTAATTAATTAATTTCCGAAAATTAGAAAATAATATTAAAATATTCAAAAATACCCAAAAATCAAAATAATTCCCAAAAATTCCAAAAAAATTCACACATGTAGATTAAGCTACTAGTATCAACATTTGTTAAGGGAGTTTTCATGAATCAATCAATTCAAAGCTCAAAAAAAATCAAAAACCCTAATATGGCCGAAATTGAAAATTCAAAACCTAAGCAAATCAAGACCATTTAAGCTCAAACCAAAGCTAGAATCACACTCACTAGAGCTCAAGGAGAATAAAGAGACTGGCGGTGTCAAAAATGGTGGCCAAAATCGTGAGGTGAGAAGAAATGCAACTCTCGATCGGAAATGGAGAAAAGAGGCTTGCCGGCGCCGGGGAAGAAGCTTGGGGCGGTGGAGCAGCTGGCTGGGGAAGGCGGAGCTATTGGCGGCACACCGACGGCAAGGGAATGACAGTTGCAGACGGTGGTTGGTGATCGGGCACAATCGGGGAAGAAGAAGAAGGAGAAGAAAAGAAAAGAAAAGGAAAGGAAAAGAAAAGAAAAAGAAAAAAAGAAAGAAAAAGAAAAAGAAAAAGAAAAAGAAAAAAAATAAATAATAATAAAAAATAAATTTTAATAAAATAATTGGGAAAAATCACACACCACACATTATTATTTACAATTTAATAATAAATAAAATAATTAAATAACAATAAAATTAATAAACAAATAATAAAATATTAGGGTAATATTAAACCCTAATTAAATAAATAATTACACACATAGGCTTTATTTAGTAATTTAAAAACACATATGAGTTCATGCAAGTCCGAAAATATATTTAAAATAATTAATAATAAATTATTTACGTGAAAATTTCCCCGAAAATGCAAGTCCCGGGAAAATTTTACGTAAAGCATTGTAAATAAGACACAATAATTAAAATAGATTTTAAATACATATCAACTCGTAAAAATATCATAATACATATACAAAAATTATTAACACTGTATATCCCGGTACAGTGTAAAAATATTTAAAAACACGGGATATTACACTATGTCAGTGAACTTCTTTATGTTAGGAAACTTGAACTTCCGTGGTAAGGGATTATCATCTTTATCTAGGCTGAGCTCGAAATAGCTCATTGGGGCATTAATCCCTTTTTCTTTCATTATCAACTGCATTTGAGCCATAGACTTGACAAGGTCTTTAGCTCAATCTGGCTTCTCTACATTTCCAGGGGCATCCTCCTTTTTCCAGGTAATATGTTCTGCTAATACTGTCTATTGATCATCCTCTACCTCTCACCTTTCAGGAATCTTGACATCCAAATCAAAAGGTCAAGGTTAAGGCATTAGTGGTTAGGGTGCTGGTGGTTCTCCTCTAGTTGTACCCATCATTTCCCCTATAATTTCTCTCATAATTGCCTTTGTTTGTTTGCTATTTCGGCTTTTAACTATTCTTTGAAGGCTTTAGCATCAAATTCTACCATCTCTCTACAGATTCTAACCAGGCATCTGGTGTCAAATCTTTTCTAGCTAGCAGACTATTGTGGATCTATATTTGCAACCATTGAGGGTTAGAAACATGCATGACGTATATGCATGAAATGCAAACCTATTGGTAAAAAGAAGAAAAAAAAGAAATATATATGCACGTATCAGAGGAAAAAAACAAAAAGCTCTCTAATGGTATCTCCATCCTTATTTCTCTCACACATGTGTTCAATGGTGAGTTCCTTATCCTAGGATTTTTGTTCTGGATTTTGATTATCAACAGGGGATAATAAAACTGACAGATGCAAGATAACTCTTAAGACGATACACACAAGTGGTAACTTTTCAAAATAATTCAAAAGTCCATTTTAAATGGGCCAAGAATGATATCGAAGGCCCACCTTATCAAGATTCCTTTGAAATGGGTTAATCATAGGCATGAGAGGCCTATCTTGTCAAGGTTTATTTAAAATGGGCTTAGGCCTTATTTAAAGGATTCCCATATGGCATAAAACACATGCATTCGGAAAAAATCCTAATGGAAATTGCTAGGTCATTACATGAGCTAAGTTTTGGGTAATAAGCTTTGGCTCCCACAATTATATACATCCATTACGTCTCCCCACTCAAGGGTCCATGCGATGAAAATAGGTACATGCCGTGAGTGACAATAATCAAATACCTCACTACTAGGTTTGAATGAAATATAGGCAGCAAAGTAAAGATCAGTGTCGGTTTATTTGGGACTTGGAGTGGATTGTGTGGAAACGTGTAGTGAATGAAAAATTTATGAAGGAATTGAAGAAATAATCAAAGATGAGAAATTACAAAACACTTGGAATCAGTTTCTCTATCCCCAATGGAGTCACCACTATAGGCGATGATTTTGATCGAGAGCCCAAGTGTTGGCGACCACAACATTGTATTAGCTTGGGGCTCACTAGGAAATATATAGTGGGCTTGGGGCCCAAAACGGAGATGGAGTCGCCACTCGGATGAAAGGCGGGACGCACTGTACAACAACTGGATTCCATAGAGGTTCCTAGAAGCTGTCATTAAAGATCGGGTTCGAAAACTAGTTATGGGCTTTTGGAATACCTACCCAACTTTATGGTTGGCCTCCGTGTGTGTTTTGTATTTTATTACCTTTGATTATTAATTTATTTCCTTATTAACATACAAATCGCAATTGGTTTTTCAATTTTAGATTTCCCAAGTTTGCACATTAATCCCATTTCATGCTTATATCCCCAGTATTCAATCACAAATAAAATAAAATAAATAAAAATAATTTACAACCATTCATTCTAAATAAAAAGGATAGGGATTAAGGATTAAAAATACTAAAAATAAACCATACATCAACCTAAAATAAACCAAAATAAACTAATTAATTATATAAACTAATACTCTAAAAATAAATAAAGAAAACGTTTAGTGATTAAAAATCACCAAATAATTCCTATAACACATACAAGTTAATTCCATACAACAACAACAATAATATTTATAAATCATCAATAAATAGTATTTATAAAAATAAATGAAAATAAACTCATAAAATGGTCCACTAAATAACACAAAAAAGGAAAATAACATAGAAACAATATTGATCAAACATAACAGTCATGCGTACAATTAAGAAGTATAACAGATTAGATAAGAAAATTATGCCAAACACGTAAGATAATAGCTAAAAATCAAGATAAGAATCAGCAGAATGCTGGTCAAGAGGTGACGCCTCTTCAAAGAGGCATCACCTCCTAACCAGAAGACAATGCCTCCATCGCCTCATCATGAAAGAGACGTCGCCTCTTCAACAGGGATCGAGACAGACTACATTTCTTAGATCTTAAAAAATTCAACGATTAAGCAAATAAATAAGGAATAGATATAAATATACAAATATTAGTAATCAATATTCAATGTCTCATGCAATTATGCTCCTTTATGAACTTAAATAAGTAATATAGCTCAAGAAAACACACAAAAGAGCAATAAATTAAGGTTTTAATGAAGATGAAGAACTAAAAGCTAAAAATGGAGAGACTCATTGTCTTGGACAAGCTGATGCTCCTAAATGAGCCCTTAGAGCTTAGTTGATGGAGGAGTGGCCTTGAATGCAAGGAGGTCCCCTCTTCTTCTCAAGAATCAAGTCCCTTAATCTTCAAAGTCTCTTCCATTCTTCTTCCTTTCTTTCTTCTCTTTTTTTCTTCCTCTCTCTTTTTATTTTTTTTCCTTTTAGGCATTTTTTTTCTGTCTTTAATCTCCTTACCTTTTCTAACAACCAGCCAACCCCCCCTTAACTTTACCCCCACATTTCCTTTTAAAGCCTCTCCTATTTTCTCCTTTTTCAAATTCCCAAAAACCCATTCTCACCCTCTCCCATTGCCTTTTTTTTTTATTCTCTAGGCTTTTTTCCTTTCTTTTACGTCAAAAAATGACCAACTCTTCAATAGGTGAGCCTATAATCACTGCCATTAATGACATTTAATACTGTAGAGAGTGGGTGTGAAGAGGTATCTCCTATTTGATGAGGTGACACCTCATCAATGCTTAGGGTGAAAAGGCGATGCCTCTTCATTGAGGCGATCACCCCTTCACTTAGGACAGGTTAAGGCCCTGGGTCAAGAGATGATAGGCTTGGGCTTTAGCTTTATTTTGGGCTTGGATATGGTTTTTTATGGGCTTGGCTTAGTGTTTGGGCTTTTAGATTCAATTTTAGAGAAGTCTTAGGCTCCCCTTGCATTCAAAACTTACACTTTCTTATCATCGGGCTTTTGTTGTGGGCCGACCAAATTGACAGTTTCCATACTGCCACATCAGTAAAATGCCACCAGGTGACCTATCAAGGATATTTAAATTAAAGTTTAGTTACTAAAAAGAAATGAATTGAAGTTTAGTATCCAAAATAAAATAAGTGTAAAGTTGAGTGCTCACTAAAATATTTAACTCACTAGTGAGTTATAGGTTTAATTAGTTCTTTTCTGGTTTCTTGGTTCTCTTGGATTGTATGAATTTTTTCATTTCAATTTAATATAATTCGGATTTTGGAAGTGTGATGTAAATGTTAAAAGAGTGTCACGACCCAAACCGGGAGTCATGACTGACGCTAGGGAATGGGAATTTTTTTGAATCCGGAACTCGTAGCAAGCCTAAAAAAATAAAAAACACATGCAATAATATATAAATATACGCTAGAATTAAAAATTTATTTAATATAAAAGTAAATCTTTATATATCATACATAATAAAAATATTGCATATAATATTCTGATACAAAACTCAAACCAACTACAACACTTCTAGCACAATAACACTACTACTACAGTTTATAGAGTACAACAAGAGTTCATATATAAAATTTACATAGTCTAGTAGGGGCTGAAGAAGACTAGCTTAAATTACTATTGGGGAGGTTTGAAGAGGAAGAAGATCCTGTAAAAAAATATTAAGGGGAGTCAGAATTCACTGAGTGAATTATTATAATATATATACATGCAACCTAAAGTCATATATAGTCAAGCATCACTATAATATTATACATATACAAGCATTTCACACAAATGCTAAAATCTGATTTTATATAATAATAAATACAGAAAAAGTTTATTTAAGTGAATGATCAAATAGAACCCTAAAGTATACGTAACCTCAATCAAAATATCTTACTAGCCAACAGGCTTACTTAACTCCAAAATAATTCTCTTATTCCATTATTTAATAATAGACTGACCCCGAGACACTAAATCAACCAAGCTCTCGTAGTCTCACTGTCAGTGTGATTGGCCCCGAGACATTAGGTCAACCGAGCTTTTGCAATCACACTACTCACTTACTGCCATTTTCAATAATCAATCAATCAATCTCTCATAAAATAAATCGCAAAATGTCAAATCCTAAATCTAACGCGCTAGTATATACACAGTCCTAGTGCAGCCCATTAAGTAGCACGTTCTACTAATATCCTTCAAATAAATCATATATATGTTGGAAAATAATAAATGCACAATTAAAACATAATGACATCCATTTTATAAAGAAATATACCAATTATATCCCAAACATATACAAAAGATATACTAAGAATATTCCAAATATATATGCCACATATATGCCAAAATATACCATAAATATACTAAAAGTATACCAAATATATATTAAGAATATACCAAAGATATACATCGCATATATATCAAAATATACCAAAAATATACTAAATCATTTAATAAGATAATTCATGTTTAAACACATTATGGAAACATGGATGCTCATAATCATGTATCCTATATGCAATGCATATATAGAATAATAACTTACAGGTTTGCGCTCCTCTAGACAGACTCAACGGACTTGGTCCGATAGGCCTCGGTCTCGGTGCAATTATAGAAAATAAAACAATAATAATAGTATCAGAATAAATCCCTAAAGTATACGCAACCTCAATCAAAACATCTTACTAGCCAACAGGCTTACTTAACTCCAAAATAATTCTCTTATTCCATTATTTAATAATAGACTGACCCCGAGACACTAAGTTAACCAAGCTCCCGTAGTCTCACTGTCAGTGTGATTGGCCCCGAGACATTAGGTCAACCGAGCTTTTGCAATCACACTACTCACTTACTGCCATTTTCAATAATCAATCAATCAATCTCTCATAAAATAAATCGTAAAATATCAAATCCTAAATCTAACGCGCTAGTACGTACACAATCCTAATACAACCCATTAAGTAGCACGTTCTACTAATATCCTTCAAATAAATCATATATATGTTGGAAAATAATAAATGCACAATTAAAACATAATGACATCCATTTTATAAAGAAATATACCAATTATATCCCAAACATATGCAAAAAATATACTAAGAATATTCCAAATATATATGCCACATATATGCCAAAATATACCATAAATATACTAAAAGTATACCAAATATATATTAAGAATATACCAAATATATACATCGCATATATATCAAAATATACCAAAAATATACTAAATCATTTAATAAGATAATTCATGTTTAAACACATTATGGAAACATGGATACTCATAATCATGTATCCTATATGCAATGCATATATAGAATAATAACTTACAGGTTTGCGCTCCTCTAGATAGACTCAATGGGCCTAGTCCGATAGGCCTCGGTCTCGGTGCAACTATAGAAAATAAAATAATAATAATAGTATCGGAATAAATCCCTAACTTTACAAGTCTAGGAATTCTAAAGGAAGACTCGATTTAAGACAAGACTCGATCTAAATTCAAAAACTCATGATTGATCCGACGTCACATTTTATGAGAATTCTACCAAAAATTTCGACAGAGTCTTTTATGTAAAATGGACATCTCTCTATTAAAAGTAGAGCTAATCCTACATGCAAACACACTTCAAAAATCACAAATGCACAACACCTCGGGTTGGGACCCCGAACTACGTAATTTCCCAACCAACGATCACAATTTGCAATAAAATCAATATTTAATATTAATATAATAAAAATCATTAAAATCCATAAAAATCAATAATAAACCACAATACAATTTATTTAAATAACAAAAACATTAAGCTAATTATTTTCAAATAGTTAACAAAATCTCAATAAATTATATAATATTAATAGAAAATCCATTTTTCAATTATTTGAAATAAAATAATAAAACTCATAAATAATTATTTAAATAGTTCAAATATGTAATAAAAATAGTTAAAAATTCATTTAATCACAAAAATAGTAAATAAATTTATTATTTGAATATATTTTTAAAATTATTATTGATTAGTTAAAAATAGTAAATAATTTGTAAAAATTATTTTAATACTATTTATTATTCCAAAATCACTTAAAACATACTAATTAACAATGATTTCAATTAAAACACCAAATTTACTAATTTATATTAATTTTTCACATACACTTTCAATTATCGGAACAGTGATTCGCTGGAAAATTCAAACCTAAAAAAATTAAATAATTAAAAAAAATAAAAAAATTATATATGCATAGATTAAGCTACAGACTATAACTTTTCCAAAGACACTTAGCCTAAAACACAGAAAATCAAGCTTAAAAAAAAATTAAAAACTAAAATTAACCTAAATAAAACTCACAAATGGAAGGATCTAAGCTTAAATCAAGCTTAGAGTTGGCTTGCCTAGAGCTAGAGGATCCAAACAAGTATGGGAACGTGAGCTTTGGCAACTAGAAAAGCTACCGGCGATGAGTTGAGCTCCATTGTTGTTGTTGTTGTTCTGGCCATTTCCAGCGTCGGATTGGCATGTTGGAGGAGGCAGAAGGGAGAGGAGAAGGTGGGGAGATGATGGTGGTGGGCGGTGGCTGCAGATGGTAGTACCAGCGGAGCTGGGTGGTTTGCGTAGAAACCAGGAAGTAGGGGAAGAAAGGAACAAGAGAAAAAGAAAAAGAAGAAAAAAAGAAAAGGGAAGAAGGAATTGTCTTGAAAAATTTTTGATCCTGACCCCTATATTTTATTTTATTATATATATATATATATATATATATATATATATATATATATATATATATATATATATATATTTATTTATTTATTCATTTATTTATTTATATACCACAACACTAAGACACAAACATATAATAATAACACTAACAATAATGACGACGACGACGACGACAACAACAACAACAACAACAACAACAACAACAACAACAACAACAACAACAATAATAATAATAATAATAATAATAATAATAATAATAATAACATCCAAATAATTTCTTTTACGTAACAAATATTTTAAATAAATAAATACTATTCACAAATAATGACAATAATATTTATAAATGAATAAAGAATATATATATACTAAAATCAAATAACACAAATAATTATAATATATAAAAATTTAAAATATTATTAACACTGCATATTTTAAAATAATTTTTAATAATTTAAAATAAATGGTCATTATAAAGAATGTCAACTGTCACGACCCAAAACAAGGGCCATGACCGGTGCTAAGGAACGAGAATTCTTTCGAATCCGGAACCCGTAGCAAGCTTAAAAATAAAAATAAACATACAATAATAATAACAACAACAACTTTTAATGTAGCGGAAATAAAATCATAAATATAATAATAACATATGCACCAACTGGATTTAAATCAAATCCTCATCATTACATATATATAAATCTTAATACAAATCCAGTTCAAATATAATACATCTCTTTAAATATTTATTGACTACTGCAGTGTCTAGATAAAATAAATCCAAGACTCAGATAAGCAGTTTACATAAAGAAGCCAGGGCGGAAGAAATCCGGCGTATAGGCCTGCTACTGAGGTTTGAAGATGATGACTCTCCTGAAAAAAATTAGTCAACGGAGGGGAGTCAGACCTCACTGAGTGAATTACTATAATATATATATATATATGCACACTAAATGATAATGCATACAATCAACAATATATATATCTAATATGTATATATACAGATAAATACACACAGATGCTGTAAAATCATTTTATATATACTTTACTGAAAATCATCGTTTATGAAGGATCAAATAGAACCCTAGAATATCGCAACCTCAAAAACAGTGTTAGACAACACTCTAGCCATACAGACTCACTTAATCCAATTATATTCACTTATTCCATTTGGACAGTAGACTGGCCCCGAGACACTAAGTCAACCGAGCTCCAGCAGTCTGACTGCCAGTGTGATTGGCCCCGAGACACTAGGTCAACCGAGCTCCAGCAATCACACTCCCAAGTCACATCACACATCAGATAATCAAATCCAATGCTATAAGCGCACCGGTACGTACTCGGTCATAGTGCTGCCCACTAGGTAGCACGTTCTATTGATATCCTTCATTAATAAATATAAAACATTCATTCACAAATAAATGATGCATGAATTTAAATAAATTAACAATATAAACCATATATATACTGGAAATATACCAAAAGTAAACCAGGTATATTTCGAGTATATATGCATCAAATAAATCCAATCAAATTATAAATTAAGCTAGAAATATATTTAAAAACATTTTAAATATAATTTATTAACAAAACATGTATATAATTAAAAATATACAGGAAATAAACCAAAATAAACTAAAAATAAACTTAGGTAATAATTGAATTATTCATGCATAGATAATCGAAATAAAACATATTTTTCTAAATCATGCACCCTAAACATATATATATAATATAGTAACTCACACTTAGTGCGTTCCACGAGATGGATCCGACGGGCCTGGTCCACTAGGCCTCGGTCTCGGCGTAACTAAACAAAAAAAATAACAGACATTAGAATAAACTTAACAGAAAATCCTAGAACTCGATCTAGAATATTAAACACAGAAACAGGATTAGGGTTTGACTGGATATCACGTTTTACGAGAATTCTATCAAAAATTCGACAGAATCTCCCCTGTAAAACGGACATCTCTCTACTCAAAGAGTAGAGCCGACCCTGTAAAGAAATACACTTCGAAAAATAGGCTCAACCACACATCCACAACCCCTCGGTCGGACTCCAAACTACAGTTTACCGACCGGGGTCCACAATGACAGAACAATTTCAGAAATACCAAAAATACCCTTATAACATAGAAATTCATTTTATACGTAGAAATTACATAATTAGCCTTAAAACACAGTAAAAACCGATAAAAACTCATTTTATTAGTAAAACCATATATTATATATATAATTGAAAATAATTCACGAAAAATAGTTTTAATTAGTTAAAAATACTAAATAATTTGTAGAAATCATTTTTATACCTTAAATAACTATTAAAACCAATTAAATTACATTTTTAGCCAATTTTGTGTAAAATTACCAAAATGCCCTTATATATATAAATATACTATAATTACTTCAAAAATTCACCAAAAATAGTATAATTATCCAAAATTAATTTTCTCAACATATTTATCAATAATATCAATAATTAAACTCAATTAACCAATCAATTTTAATTAAAAACATAATTAACCTAATTTTCCCAAAATTACATAAACTCAAATAATTCAAAATAAATACTTAGAAATTCATAAAAATTCCAAATAAATTCCTATAATTCATTTCAACACCTATATTTATAATAAAACACAATTTCATAATTTATTTAATTAATTTCCGAAAATTAGAAAATAATATTAAAATATTCAAAAATACCCAAAAATCAAAATAATCTCCAAAAATTCCACAAAAATTCATACATATAGATTAAGCTACTAGGATCAACATTTGTTAAGGGAATTTTCATGAATCAAACAATTAAAAGTTCAAAAAAAATCAAAAACCCTAAAATGGCCGAATTCGAAAATTCAAAACCTAAGCAAATCAATATCATTTAAGCTCAAACCAAAGCTAGAATCACACTCACCGGAGAGCTCAAGGAGAAGAAAGACACCGGCGGTGTCGAAAATGGTGGCCGGAATCGCGAGGTGTGAAGAAATGCAATTTTCGGCCAAAAATGGAGGAAAAGAAGCTAGCCGGTGCTGGGGAAGGAGGCTAGGGGCGGCAGAGCAGCTGGCTGGGGAGGGCGGAGCTGCTGGTGGCACATCGACAGTAGGTGGTCGGGATTTGCAGCGGGAGGGGGAGAAGGGACGGGTTAGGGAAGAAGAAGGAAGAAGAAGAAAAGAAAAAGAAAAAAAAAGAAAAAGAAAAAGAAAAAGAAAAAATAATTTTAATAAAATATTTGGGAAAAATCACACACCACACATTATTATAATAATTTAAAATTTAATAATAAATAAAATAATTAAATAACAATAAAATTAATAAGCAAATAATAAAATATTAGGGTAATAAATTAAACCCTAATTAAATAAATATATACACACATAAGCTTTATTTAGTAATTTAAAAACACGTATGAGTTCATGCAAGTCCGTAAATCTATTTAAAATAATTAATAATAAATTATTTACGTGAAAATTTCTCCGAAAATGTAAGTCCCTGGAAAATTTTACGTAAAGTACTTAAAATAATAATAAATAATTAAAAATCAATTTTAATTAATCAACAACTTATAAAATATCAATATCATATTTAAAAATTATTAATACTGCATATCTCGATACAGTATTAAAATATTTAAAAACACGGGATATTACATCAACCTAGTTGAGATATTATCTGATTTCCAATCTCTAATATTTTAATAAAAAAATATTTGACAAATTTACAATTCGTTTGACTTGATTTTCATTAGATGAAGGAAATATTCTTATTGAAGGAGAAATCTATTCTCATTCTTATATATAATTTTAATTAAGCAAATACTAAAAATTAAAATCACCAATTTCAATTCTTTTTTTTTCTGAAATAAACGATCCTTAACTCCAAAAAAATTAGTTGTTGAGGTGGAATTGATTCAATTCAAAATCACTAATGTTTTATGTTCAGTATTTTTAATGAATATAATTAAATATTATTTTATGAAATCATAATAAATTCATGCTGAATTGAGAATAATATCAATTTTTGAAAATGCGCAAAATTTATATTTTCTAAAAAAAATTTGCATGATAAAAGCTCAAAGTTTTTTTCTTCTCTTGCTTGAGCAATCCGTATGGGTACTGTTATAGCTTGGAATTGGATCAATAATGCATGCACACCCACCCCCACCGAACCTAGCTAGCTAGCCATTTCTTTGAGAATATGCATGAATGTAAATGATTAAGAAAGTTGACAACTCAAACCCTTTGACCAGACAACTCCAATAGCTCCCTACTTTTTCTGGCTTACAACAATTGCCCATTGATGAATTTTACATTAAAGAGCACCTTCAATGGCAGTCCTAAAAACAGGGAAACTCTCCTCCACACTCAAAAAAAAAGTTAGTTTTGAAAAAAAAAATAAAAAGAAAAAGAAAGATCAACTGATAAGTTGAAGTCGAGTTGTCCTATCCATGTCTGCACATGACTCACCACCCTTTCTTCTTTTATGAATTAGTGGAAGAAAACTCCAAGACAAATGCTCCACCACTTGAACTCTTCTTTGAGAAATTTGGTCCCGAAACAGTTGCCTTGAAATGATGTTATTGGAAGGCAACCAGAAAGTAAAAGGGTCGATAGTAAGATGGATGTTTCTGACTTTTGAACCCCACTAAATTAGCTACTACATCTACAAATGTCAACGAGTCCTTTCCACACATTCTGATCATGCGATATTTTTCTCGTTGCTAATTAACCCTTATTCTATTCGCATGTCAACCCTCAGCTTAGTTTTTGCTATTTAACCTTCACTTCTTTTTTTTTTTTTTAATTTGTCTGAGATTTATATCAATATTAGCAAATAACATATTATAAAATTTTAAACTCAATATTTTCTAAATTTTTATAAATAATAATTTGACCTTTAATTTGTTAGTACAAATCAAATCCAACTAGTATTTATCTTATTTAAATTTTAGTCAACCATGATTAGTCTAAATTCAGAGTCTCCTGTAATGGTGGTGGCAGAGACTAGTAATTGTGATCATGCTGTGTCATCCGCGTACAATTAACGGTTGTAATGGCTAATTAATTAATTAGGATTTTTTTTTTAACAAAAATTAGGATTGTTTGCTCAACATGTTCTTGCCATGTGCCACAAAAGTAGGATTAATTAATTTCATGGTTGGGTCTAAATATACAATTTTACTTGCTCAAGGTTAAAAATTCTCACACAACGCCACATTTACATTTTCTAATTTCCAATTTCCAACTTAAAAAATTGGTTTAATAGCATAAACTTTTATTAAATTTTTGCATGGAAATATTTTAAAATATAATAATTTGTACTTAAATTCTCATCAGTTTAAAATTTTGAACTAGCATCGATTACAAAACATAAAACGCGAATGAAATTCATACTTATATTAAAAAAAATTTTAATTTTTTTCTGTTATTAAAAAAATTTTCAAATATTATATATGGAGAAAACGTATACTGAAATTTATTTATTTATTTTTAAAATTTATCTAACTTAAATTTTAATTTAATTAACTAAAATTTTATAACTACCAAATATCCGAGGCATTAAATAAAATAATTATTACTTGTCAACATGTGGTCGTCTAAATGATTATAGTGTTTGTTGTGTTTTATTTGGATTCATACACAACTAATTTGTTTCAAAACCTTCATTCTTTTCACATTACTGTATTATGTGGAGACCAAAGAACAGCCCACCAATAGTCTAAGCCGCAGGACAACAAAATGCGTCCAATACTATCATAATGCAACCTCACTTTTTCAGATGATGGGAAAGCTAATCGGAATATGCCAATGAAGATTAAATCGGATAGTCTTAATAGAGGTTTTAAAAATTAAAAAATTATGGGTTTAAATACTAATGGTGTTATAATTTTAAACAAAATGGTTCTTGCCTCGCATTCACTAGGTTATATATATATATATATATATGGTTGTTAATGATAATTATGATAATAGTAGTTGATGTATTAGAGTTAATGGTAGTTTGTAATAGTTAGTCAATAGTATTATAATTGTTGTAATCCGCAAAGATGAACTGACAAAAAAAAAAGTTAATTGGAGCATAAGAAATTAGCCTACTCTACCCCACCCCACACCAACCAGCCAGCCAGCTACCACCACCACCACCCTGCCCACACCTTAATCACGTGGACGTGTGGCCAGTTCTGCATTGCCCATATGGCATGAATTAATTTATACAATAGCTTAGCCTTATCTTTCTTGGTCCTCCTCCTTACGTATATATGTATATATAAGACAGCCTACTTAGACAAGCACTAGTAAGTTGCTCAAAAAATACTTTAATTGAGAAGGAAAAGAAATGGTTGCAATTAATTCACTAGATTCTGGTTTAAGCAGCCTGCAAATTGGCAAAGATTGTCACCAACATGGTGTTATAACTGAAGAAATTGCCGGGCTAATTAAAGTGTACAAAGATGGTCATGTAGATAGACCCCAGATCGTTCCATATGTCTCAAGCAGATTGTCTCCAGAGCTTGGAGTCCGCTCGAGAGATGTAGTCATTAACAAATTCAGAAACGTTTGGGCACGCTTTTTTGTCCCAACTTGCCAATATGGTGCTTCCGAGCAGCAGGTGCCTTTAATTGTATATTTTCATGGAGGTGGGTTTTGTGTTGGCTCAGCTGCTTGGAGGTGCTATCATGAGTTCTTAGCAAAATTATCTGCCAAGACAGGCTGCTTGATCATGTCTGTCAACTATCGTTTAGCACCTGAAAATCCTCTCCCTGCAGCTTATGAAGATGGGGTTGAGGCTCTGCTGTGGTTAAAACAGCAAGCTTTATTAAAAGCTGAGAGTGATCAGTACTGGTGGTCAAAGCAATGCAATTTCTCTAGCATTTTCTTTGCTGGTGATAGTGCTGGCGCCAACATAGCTTATAACGTAATCACAATGCTTAGTTCTAATAACCGCGATGCTACAGCCATGAAGCCTTTAATTCTTAAGGGGGTTATCTTGATCCAACCATTTTTCGGAGGAGAAGCAAGAACCAATTCAGAGAAGAATTTAGTACAATCACCTCGGTCAGCACTTAGCTTGACATCATCGGATACATATTGGAGACTTGCTTTGCCAAGTGGAGCTAATCGTGACCATCCATGGTGCAATCCTCTTGCAAAAGCGTCACTAAAAGTAATGGCACAACTGATGATACAATTGCCAACAATGATCTGCATATCGGAGATGGATATATTGAAAGACAGGAACTTGGAGTTTGTTGCTGCTTTGAGTAAAGCTGGTAATAAGAGAGTGGAGCATGCAGTGCACAAAGGTGTAGGACATGCCTTTCAAGTTCTTAGTCAGTCTCAAATTTCACAAACAAGAACCATTGAAATGTTGGCTCAGATCAAAGTCTTTGTTAGTGGATGATGATGTGCACATAAACTATATGTTGTGATAGACAAAAACCATATAGGCTCTGACAGAATACTAGATTCCTCAAGTACGTACATAGTGGGCACGGGGCCAAGGCGTGGTGGTTGTTCAGAGCTTCTTCTGCATGACGTCAAATTAAGCAACTTGTGACTTTTGTACATAAAGAAATTATTGTTAGTCTTTGTAAAGTTTTGTACTTCCCTTTTGGAACAACCTTTCTTTGGTGGCAACTAGTGTGCTTTGAAGGAATATTATAGAATATTTCTCACATTATTAATTATTATTCTTTGGCAATAACCATTTTTAAACCTCTAAATTTGTAATATCCCGTGTTTTTAAAAATATTTTTTTTACACTGTACCGGGATATACAGTGTCAATAATTTTTATGCATTATATGATATTTTTATGAGTTAATATGTATTTTAAACCTATTTTGATTACTGTCTATTATTTTCAGTATTTTACGTAAAATTTTCCCGGGACTTTCATTTTCGGGGAAATTTTCACGTAAACAATGTATTATTAATTATTTTAAATGTATTTACGGGTTTGCATGAACTCATACATATTTTTAAATTATTAAATAAAGCCTGTGTGTGTATATTTATTTAATTAGGGTTTATTATTACCCTAATATTTTATTATTTATTTATTATTATTTGATTATTTTATTTATTATTAAATTATTAAAATTTATTATTTTATTATTATTTATTTATTAATATTTAATTATTTTAATTATTTTATTTTTTTTATTTTTTTTATTTTTTCTTTCTTTTTCTTTTTCTTTCTCTTTCCTTTTCTTTCTTTTTCTTTTTCTTCTTCTTCTTCTTTCTTCTCCCCGCGCGGGCGCCGGACCACCATTTCTTCTCACCGCCGTTTCTCCCTCCTCCGGCCACCGTTTTCGACACCGCCGGTCTCTATCTTCTCCTTGAGCTCCGGTGAGTGTTATTTTAGCTTTGGTTTGAGCTAAAATGGTCTAGAATTGCTTAGGTTTCGATTTGAAGTTTTCGGCCACTTTTGGTTTTCGATTTTTTTGAGCTTCAATTTGGATGATTCATGGAAACTTCCTTCACAAATGTTGTTCTTGGTAGCTTAATCTTCATGTATGAATTTTTACAGAATTTTTGGAGATTGTTTGGATTTTTGGGTATTTTTGAATATTTTAATATTATTTTCTAATTTTCGGAAATTAATTATTTAAATTATGAAATTGGAGTTTATGGTTGAATTAGGTGTTGAAATGAATTATAGGAATTTATTTGGAATTTTTATGAATTTCCAAGTATTTATTTTTAATTATTGAAGTTTATGTGATTTTGTAAAATTAAGTTAATTGTGTTTTAAATTGAATTTAATTGGTTAATTGAGTTTAATTATTGATATTATTGATAAATATGTTGAGAAAATTAATTTTGGATAATTGTATGATTTTTGGTGAATTTTTGAAGTAATTTAGGTATATATATATATATAGGGGTATTTTGGTAATTTTACCCTAAATTGTCTAAAAATGTAATTTAATTGGTTTTAATATTTATTTAAGGTATAAAAATGATTTCTACAAATTATTTAGTATTTTTAACTAATTAAAACTATTTTCCGGGAATTATTTTCAATTATATATATAATATACGGTTTTTCTAATAAAATGAGTTTTAATCGATTTTTACAGTGTTTTAAGATTTATTATGTAATTTCTACGTATGAAATGTATTTTTATGATTTAAGGATATTTTTGGTATATTTGAATATATTCTGTGTTTGTGGACCCCGGTCGACAGATTGTAGTCTGGAGTCCGACCGAGGGGTTGTGATTGATTGTGGTGTTTATTTTTGAAGTGTGTTTCTTTGCAGGGTCGGCTCTACTCTTTTGAGTAGAGAGATGTCCGTTTTACAGGGGAGGTTCTGCCGGATTTTCGGTAGAATTCTCGTAAAACGTGATATCCAGTCGAACCCTAATTCTGTTTCCGTATTTTAATACTCTAGATTGAATTCTAGGATTTCTGTTAGGGTTATTCTGATGTCGATTAATTATTTCTTGTTTAGTTGCGCCGAGACCGAGGGTTAGTGGACCAGGCCCGTCGGACCCGTCTCGTGGAGCGCATTAGGTGAGTTACTATATTATATATATATGCTTAGGATGCATGATTTAGAAAATGCATGTTTTATTTTGACTAAATATGCATAAATAACATGATTTATATTCAAGTATATTTTTGGTATATTTTTGGTATATAATAAATTATATACATGTTTTATTAATAAAATATATTTAAAATGTTTTTAAATATATTTTTAGTTTAATTCACGATTTGATTGGATTTATTTGACATATATATACTCAAAATATACCTGGTTTATGTTTGGTGTATTTTCGGTATATATATGGTTTATATTGCTATTTTATTT
The DNA here is from genome assembly GCA_947683625.1 of Mallotus nudiflorus. NCBI lineage: Eukaryota > Viridiplantae > Streptophyta > Magnoliopsida > Malpighiales > Euphorbiaceae > Mallotus > Mallotus nudiflorus. The sequence continues at coordinate 37,981 of CANTUR010001531.1, forward strand.
ATATCCATGCATCATTTATTTTTGTGAATGAATGTTTTATATTTAAGAATGAAGGATATCAATAGAACGTGCTACCTAGTGGGCAGCACTAGGACCGAGTACGTACCGGTACGCCTATAGTATTTAGGCTTTATTACTGACTATTTGTGGATATCGATTTGATTATGATTATTGATATGTGAGATGTGGTTTGGGTGTGATTGCTGGAGCTCGGTTGACCAAGTGTCTCGGGGCCAATCACACTGGCAGTCAGACTGCTGGAGCTCGGTTGACTTAGTGTCTCGGGGCCAGTCTACTGTCCATATGGATTAAGTGGATATATTTGGAATCAGTGAGCCTGTATGGCTAGAGTGTTGTTTAACACTATTTTCTGAGGTTGCGATATTCTAGGGTTCTATGTGATCCTTCATAAAAGTTGATTTTCAGACAAAATATATAAAATGATTTTTCTGCATCTGTATGAATTTGCCTGTATATATACATATTACTCATATACTGTTGACTGTATGCATTATCACTTAGAGTGTATGTATATATATTATAGTAATTCACTCAGTGAGGTCTGACTCCCCTCCGTTGACTATTTTTCAGGAGAGTCAACTTCCTCAGACCTCAGTAGCAGGTCGATACGCCGGATTTCTTCCGCCCCGGCTTCTTTATGTAAATTGTATACTTGAGTCTTATTTATTTTATCTAGACACTGCAGTAGTTGTGATTTTTAGTAGTTGTGATTTTCAGTAGTTGTGAATTAAAGTATTTGTTTTAAAGAGATGTATTATAGTAAAACTGGATTTGTATAAAGATTATACATTTATGAGATTATATATGTGATGTGATGAGTTTTGAATTATATCCAGTTGATATGGATGATATTGTAATATTTATGATTTTATTTTCCACTGCATATTATATTTTTATGGTTATTATTGCATTTTTATTTTATTTTTAGGCTTGCTACGGGTTCCGGATTCGAAAGAATTCCCGTTCCCTAGCGCCGGTCATGGCCCCTGTTTTGGGTCGTGACAAAGTTGGTATCAGAGCGAAGTTCATTTCAGAGTGGAGTTCTGTGTCAGGGCTTAGTTATGTGAGTTGTGGCCCTAGTTTTAAAGTTGTGTTTTCTGTTGGACTACTGCAGTGTATTAGGTTCGAGTATGTCTTGATGAGTATTCCTTGCTGTAGTTTTCAGCGTTATTCCTCCGTTGTCTGTTTTGTCTGAATCTTTCCGTTTGTCTTTTCAGAATGAGGAGGCGAGCGCGTGTCGCTCCACCGGTCGTTGAGGCCGAGGATGATGAGTCTTTTCAGGATGAGGTTTTACCTCCTGAGCAGCCAGTTAGACGTAGAGGTCGTGGCAGGGGTAGACCTCAAGGAGCAGCAGGTCGCCGTAGGCAGAGAGAGTTACAGGACGAGGAGCCTGTTGAGCCTGAGTTTGATGTTCCTGTTCCTCCAGTTGTTCAGCCTGTTCAGCCTGCCTATCAGCAGGGTATGTCTGACCCTGAGGCAGCTTTGTTCTATGCCAGAGTTGGCAGGATTGCTTTTGATGGTACTTCTGATCCTTTAGATTTTCTGCATGCGATTGAGACTAGGACTCGGACTGCTCATACCGAGTACCAGAGGATCATGATCGTTGAGTTGTCTGTCGAGGGACCAGCCTTGGATTGGTTTATTCAGATGATCCAGCCCTATATGATGACGATGACATGGGCTCAGTTTCGAGAGCGATTTATGAGGAGATTTTATCCAGAGCCTCTTCGTTTGAGCTATCATCTTCGTCTGACCAATATTTCTCGTGGAGATCGATCAGTAGAGGAGTATACCCGAGAGTTCCTTCGTCTAGGTAGATATGCTGAGGATCTGATGCGAGATCAGTATTTCGCTGTTACTACGTATGTTACTGGTTTGGGTTCAGCTTTTGCTGGTATGCCTACAGCAGGTCTTACTCTCGAGTCGGTGATTGAGCTAGCTAAGGAGATTGAGCTGAGGTTAGTTAGGCAGGGAGCGATGCCTGATTATTACCAGTTGGGAGTTCAGTCGAGTGGATTGCAGGCTACTCCGTATTCGAGTTTTCATGTTGGTTCGAGTAGTCAGCAGCGAGGTTTGACTCAGCAGAGTCAGAGACAGCAGCAGCGAGTGCATCGGAGCAGTAGACATGGTCGTGGAGGTTAGCGTAGATCATTCAGATTTGGGTCAGGTGCTTTGAGCAGCAGCAGTGGTCGTAGTTCTGGATCAGCGGCCAGTGTTTGTCAGACTTGTGGTAGAGTCCATCAGGGACCGTGTTATCTGACACCGTTGACATGTTTCAGATGCGGACAGACAGGACATTTTGCCAGATCGTGTCCTTATTCCGGGTATCAGCAGCAGTAGATTCCGCGATTCCCACAGCAGTCGATTGCTAGTGCAGCACCCGTGCCATTTCAGTTACCACCAGCTCAGCATCAGAGTTCTACTCAGTTTGTTCCACAGCAGAGTCGTGGTAGAGGTACTAGAGGAGGTGCCAGAGGTGTTGGCCAGGCTTCTACCAATCAGCAGGGAGGTCGAGGCCAGGCCAGAGTTTTCCATCTGACTCAGCAGGATGCTCAGGCATCTAATGCAGTCGTGGCAGGTATTCTTTCTGTTTGTTACCTGGATGCTTTGGTTTTGTTTGATCCGGGTGCCACGCATTCGTTTGTTTCTCCTGTTTTTGCTTCTAAATCTTGTTGGCAAGCTTCGAGGATGGCTTTTCCTTTGTCTGTTGCCACTCCTCTGAGTGATTCCTTGGACACCGATATTGTTCTTTCTGGTTGTCCAGTTCTCGTGGGAGATAGAGAATTACCCGCTGATTTGATTTTGTTGGATGTGATGGAGTTCGATGTTATTTTAGGAATGGATTGGTTGTCTCAGCACTTTGCCGTGGTTGATTGCAGGAATAAGGAGGTGATTTTCAGAATTCCTGGTGAAGAAGATTTTAAGTTTGTTGGTGACAGGAGTTCAGCACCTCAGAATCTTATTTCTGTTATTTCAGCTAGGAAGTTGTTGAAGAAAGGTTGTCAGGGGTTTTTGGCATTGGTCAGGGATACGTCAGTGGAGAAGTTGTCACTCACAGATGTTCCTATTGCTTGTGAGTTTCCTGATGTTTTTCCCGAGGAGTTGCCAGGTTTACCACCTCATAGAGAGATTGAGTTCTGTATAGATGTGGTTCCAGGTATTACTCCTATATCTATGCCACCCTATCGTATGGCTCCTGCAGAGTTGAGAGAGTTGAAGGAGCAGTTGCAGGATTTGTTGGATAAAGGTTTTATCAGACCTAGTGTTTCCCCTTGGGGTGCACCAGTCCTATTTGTGAAGAAGAAGGATGGTACCCTGAGACTGTGCATTGACTTCAGAGAGCTGAATAAGGTGATAGTGAAGAACAAGTATCCTCTCCCGAGGATAGATGATTTATTTGATCAGCTCCAGGGTGCACAATTCTTTTCTAAGGTTGACTTGAGGTCGGGTTATCATCAGCTGCGGATTAGTGAAGCTGATATTCCTAAGACAGCATTCCGCACTCGATATGGTCATTATGAGTTTCTGGTGATGTCTTTTGGTTTGACTAATGCACCAGCAGCTTTTATGGACCTGATGAACAGAGTATTCCGACCATATGTGGATCAGTTTGTGGTAGTCTTCATTGATGATATACTAGTATATTCGAGGAGTATGGAAGAGCATGTATATCACTTGAGGATTGTACTACAGACACTGAGAGATCATCAGCTTTATGCTAAATTCTCGAAGTGTGATTTCTGGATGGAGAGTGTTTCTTTTCTTGGACACGTAGTGTCTAAAGAAGGTATTCAGGTTGATCCACAAAAGGTTGAGGCAGTATCTGAGTGGCCTAGACCTACTTCAGTTACTGAGATTCGGAGTTTTCTGGGTTTAGCCGGGTATTATAGGCGGTTTGTGCAGGATTTTTCCAGGATTACAGCCCCTATGACTCGCTTGACTCAGAAGAATGTTAGATTCGAGTGGTCAGAAGCTTGTGAGAATAGTTTTCAGTTGTTGAAGGAGAAGTTGACCACAGCGCCAGTATTAGCTTTGCCTAATAGTGTGGATAAGTTCACAGTTTACTGTGATGCCTCTAGAATTGGTCTTGGTTGTGTGTTGATGCAGAATGGAAGGGTGATAGCCTATGCTTCGAGGCAGTTGAAGAAGCATGAGCAGAACTATCCCACACATGATCTTGAGATGGCTGCAGTGATCTTTGCTTTGAAGATTTGGAGACATTATTTGTACGGGGTGACTTGTGAGATATTTACTGATCACAAGAGCCTTAAGTACATTTTTCAGCAGCGAGATTTGAATCTGAGGCAGAGAAGATGGTTGGAACTGTTGAAGGATTATGATTGCGAGATTCTTTACCATCCGGGTAAAGCTAATGTGGTAGCAGATGCCTTGAGTAGGAAGTCCTCAGGTAGTCTTGCTCACATCGGTGTGGAGAGGAGACCATTGATCCAGGAATTGCATCTGATGGTGGATCAAAGTCTGATGATGAAGATCAGTAGATCAGGTGGACTGTTAGCTCAGTTTAAAGTACGATATGTACTAAGGGATAGGATTAAAGCAGCTCAGAGCCGAGATCCTATTCTGGAAGAGCTTGCAGAGAATGTCAGAGCAGGGAAGTTCACTGATTTCACACTCGATGATGATGGTGTGTTGTGGATCAGTGGTAGATTATGTGTTCCTGATGTGGATGATTTGAGAGAAGAGATTTTAGAGGAAGCAAATTCTACAGCCTACAGCGTTCATCCAGGTGTCACTAAGATGTACCACAGTATCAGAGATCTATACTGGTGGGATGGATTGAAGAAGGATGTTGCCGATTATGTTGCTAAATGCTTGACGTGTCAGCAAGTGAAAGCCGAACATCAGAAGCCTTCTGGGAAGCTTCAGCCTCTTCCTATTCCTGAGTGGAAATGGGAAAGGATAGCTATGGATTTTATGGTCGGTTTACCTCGTTCGAAGGATGGATACGATTCCATCTGGGTGATTGTAGACAGATTGACGAAGTCTGCACATTTTTTGCCTGTGAAAGCCACATATTCAGTTGCTAGATTGGCGAAGTTGTACGTGAAGCATATTGTATGCCTTCATGGAGTACCTGTGTCCATTGTGTCAGATAGAGGTTCAGTGTTTACTTTTTGTTTTTGGCAGAAGTTGCAGGAAGCGATGGGTACTAGGTTGGATTTCAGTACTGCTTTTCATCCTCAGACAGATGGTCAGTCTGAGAGGACGATCCAGACACTGGAAGATATGTTGAGGATGTGTGTCTTGGATTTGGGAGGTAGCTGGGATGATCATTTGTCGCTTGTTGAGTTTGCATATAATAACAGCTACCATAGCAGTATTGGCATGGCACCATATGAGGCGTTGTATGGAAGGAAGTGTAGATCCCCATTGAGTTGGGATGAGATTGGTGAGAGAGCTTTGACTGGACCAGAGATGGTTCAGGATGCTGCAGAGAAAGTCGCCGTGATCAAGCGTAGATTAGAGACCGCAGTTAGTAGACAGAAGAGTTATGCGGATCCTAGGCGTAGAGATGTGGAGTTTCAGGTTGGAGATTTTGTTTTTCTGAAAGTATCTCCGATGAAGGGTGTGATGAGATTTGGCAGGAAGGGTAAGTTAGCACCGAGATATATTGGACCGTTTGAGATTCTGGAGAGAGTTAGCACTGTTGCATATCGGTTGGATTTGCCTCCGAGTATGTCACAGGTGCATCCAGTATTTCATATCTCGATGTTGAGGAAGTATATCTCAGATCCTTCACATGTGTTGCAATCCGACAGTGTGGAAGTGAGTGAAGATTTGACGTTTGTGGAAGAACCTGTGGCGATCGTTGATTTTCAAGTTCGACAGTTGCGATCGAAGCAGATTCCGATGGTCAAGGTTTTGTGGCGTAGTGACAGAGTTGAAGAGCATACGTGGGAGACTGAAGCTGAGATGCGAGCTTCTTACCCGTATCTCTTTCCTTCCTGATTCTGTAATCTTGTTTTTAGAATTCGGGGACGAATTCCTGTAAGGGGGGAAGACTGTAATATCCCGTGTTTTTAAAAATATTTTTTTTACACTGTACCGGGATATACAGTGTCAATAATTTTTATGCATTATACGATATTTTTATGAGTTAATATGTATTTTAAACCTATTTTGATTACTGTCTATTATTTTCAGTATTTTACGTAAAATTTTCCCGGGACTTTCATTTTCGGGGAAATTTTCACGTAAACAATGTATTATTAATTATTTTAAATGTATTTACGGGTTTGCATGAACTCATACATATTTTTAAATTATTAAATAAAGCCTGTGTGTGTATATTTATTTAATTAGGGTTTATTATTACCCTAATATTTTATTATTTATTTATTATTATTTGATTATTTTATTTATTATTAAATTATTAAAATTTATTATTTTATTATTATTTATTTATTAATATTTAATTATTTTAATTATTTTATTTTTTTTATTTTTTTTCTTTTTTCTTTCTTTTTCTTTTTCTTTCTCTTTCCTTTTCTTTCTTTTTCTTTTTCTTCTTCTTCTTCTTTCTTCTCCCGCGCGGGCGCCGGACCACCATTTCTTCTCACCGCCGTTTCTCCCTCCTCCGGCCACCGTTTTCGACACCGCCGGTCTCTATCTTCTCCTTGAGCTCCGGTGAGTGTTATTTTAGCTTTGGTTTGAGCTAAAATGGTCTAGAATTGCTTAGGTTTCGATTTGAAGTTTTCGGCCGGTTTCGATTTGAAGTTTTCGGCCACTTTTGGTTTTCGATTTTTTTGAGCTTCAATTTGGATGATTCATGGAAACTTCCTTCACAAATGTTGTTCTTGGTAGCTTAATCTTCATGTATGAATTTTTACAGAATTTTTGGAGATTGTTTGGATTTTTGGGCATTTTTGAATATTTTAATATTATTTTCTAATTTTCGGAAATTAATTATTTAAATTATGAAATTGGAGTTTATGGTTGAATTAGGTGTTGAAATGAATTATAGGAATTTATTTGGAATTTTTATGAATTTCCAAGTATTTATTTTTAATTATTGAAGTTTATGTGATTTTGTAAAATTAAGTTAATTGTGTTTTAAATTGAATTTAATTGGTTAATTGAGTTTAATTATTGATATTATTGATAAATATGTTGAGAAAATTAATTTTGGATAATTGTATGATTTTTGGTGAATTTTTGAAGTAATTTAGGTATATATATATATATAGGGGTATTTTGGTAATTTTACCCTAAATTGTCTAAAAATGTAATTTAATTGGTTTTAATATTTATTTAAGGTATAAAAATGATTTCTACAAATTATTTAGTATTTTTAACTAATTAAAACTATTTTCCGGGAATTATTTTCAATTATATATATAATATACGGTTTTTCTAATAAAATGACTTTTAATCGATTTTTACAGTGTTTCAAGATTTATTATGTAATTTCTACGTATGAAATGTATTTTTATGATTTAAGGATATTTTTGGTATATTTGAATATATTCTGTGTTTGTGGACCCCGGTCGACAGATTGTAGTCTGGAGTCCGACCGAGGGGTTGTGATTGATTGTGGTGTTTATTTTTGAAGTGTGTTTCTTTGCAGGGTTGGCTCTACTCTTTTGAGTAGAGAGATGTCCGTTTTACAGGGGAGGTTCTGCCGGATTTTCGGTAGAATTCTCGTAAAACGTGATATCCAGTCGAACCCTAATTCTGTTTCCGTATTTTAATACTCTAGATTGAATTCTAGGATCTCTGTTAGGGTTATTCTGATGTCGATTAATTATTTCTTGTTTAGTTGCGCCGAGACCGAGGGTTAGTGGACCAGGCCCGTCGGACCCGTCTCGTGGAGCGCATTAGGTGAGTTACTATATTATATATATATGCTTAGGATGCATGATTTAGAAAATGCATGTTTTATTTTGACTAAATATGCATAAATAACATGATTTATATTCAAGTATATTTTTGGTATATTTTTGGTATATAATAAATTATATACATGTTTTATTAATAAAATATATTTAAAATGTTTTTAAATATATTTTTAGTTTAATTCACGATTTGATTGGATTTATTTGACATATATATACTCAAAATATACCTGGTTTATGTTTGGTGTATTTTCGGTATATATATGGTTTATATTGCTATTTCATTTATATCCATGCATCATTTATTTTTGTGAATGAATGTTTTATATTTAAGAATGAAGGATATCAATAGAACGTGCTACCTAGTGGGCAGCACTAGGACCGAGTACGTACCGGTACGCCTATAGTATTTAGGCTTTATTACTGACTATTTGTGGATATCGATTTGATTATGATTATTGATATGTGAGATGTGGTTTGGGTGTGATTGCTGGAGCTCGGTTGACCAAGTGTCTCGGGGCCAATCACACTGGCAGTCAGACTGCTGGAGCTCGGTTGACTTAGTGTCTCGGGGCCAGTCTACTGTCCATATGGATTAAGTGGATATATTTGGAATCAGTGAGCCTGTATGGCTAGAGTGTTGTTTAACACTATTTTCTGAGGTTGCGATATTCTAGGGTTCTATGTGATCCTTCATAAAAGTTGATTTTCAGACAAAATATATAAAATGATTTTTCTGCATCTGTATGAATTTGCCTGTATATATACATATTACTCATATACTGTTGACTGTATGCATTATCACTTAGAGTGTATGTATATATATTATAGTAATTCACTCAGTGAGGTCTGACTCCCCTCCGTTGACTATTTTTCAGGAGAGTCAACTTCCTCAGACCTCAGTAGCAGGTCGATACGCCGGATTTCTTCCGCCCCGGCTTCTTTATGTAAATTGTATACTTGAGTCTTATTTATTTTATCTAGACACTGCAGTAGTTGTGATTTTTAGTAGTTGTGATTTTCAGTAGTTGTGAATTAAAGTATTTGTTTTAAAGAGATGTATTATAGTAAAACTGGATTTGTATAAAGATTATACATTTATGAGATTATATATGTGATGTGATGAGTTTTGAATTATATCCAGTTGATATGGATGATATTGTAATATTTATGATTTTATTTTCCGCTGCATATTATATTTTTATGGTTATTATTGCATTTTTATTTTATTTTTAGGCTTGCTACGGGTTCCGGATTCGAAAGAATTCCCGTTCCCTAGGGCCGGTCATGGCCCCTGTTTTGGGTCGTGACAAAATTATAGTAATTTTATCTGTTGAGCTCTTATTATTTTATTATGTTACATTAAGTCTATATATTATTATTTATATATATATATTAAATCTATATACTATTATTTATATAATATATTAAACCCCTAATAATTTCATTAAAAATTCATAGATTTTTCAAAATGAAGCTCCATGTATATATAAATAATAGTATAAGAATTCAATACAATGCAATAAAATAATAGGAGTTCAATAAAAAAAAAAAAAGGTTATACTATAAGTGTTTAAAAATAGATTTTGCCTTATACTTTAATGAATTATAGCTAGTAAGAAGGTCGATGATAATGATGATGATGATATATATATATATATATATATATATATATATATATATATATATATATATATATATATATATATATATATATATATATATATATATATATGGTAAAATCCATTTTTAACTCTGAATTGTAATAGTTTTTTCTATTGAGCCCCTATATTTTTATTTAATTATATTGAGCCCCTATACTTTTATTTATGAAGCTATTGTGCCCCAATTTGTCCTAATTTGACAGACAAATTACAATTGTTTGTCATGTTCTGTTAAGTGGCAAGTGACAATTCTGTTAAGTGGCAAGTGACAATTCGTATCCTATGCTAAATGGTTAAATGTTGGCTGACCAGACTTAGTAATATTGATCATTCAATAGTCAACATTACTAAGTCTAGTCAGTCAATATTTGACCCATTTATTATAGGACACTGCTTGTCATTCTCCACCTAATAGGGCGTAACAAACAATTATAATTTGTCTGTCAAATTGGAACAAACTGAGGCTCAATAGCTATATAAATAAAAGTATAGGGGCTCAATGCAATAAAATAAAAGCATGAAGACTCAATAGAAAAAAACCATTATAGTTCAGGAGCTTAAAAATATATTACCTATATCTATAAGGGTGTGAATCGGTCGGATTCAGATCAGATTGAGTTTCAATTTTTAAAATGGTTAGATTGTGGGATTCAAACCACCAATTGTTGTCACAAGTGCTTATATATATACACACACCAATAATTAAACATAAAATAACATAATCTGTTGGTGTTTTATAAAAATTTCAGAGATAATTGTTACGAATTTAAATTGATTATATTTCCATCATCACTTAAAAACGATTTTTTTTTTTTATAAATTAACCCTTTTAAAAATTTGAACATATATGCATCATCTCCTTGAATAAGAAATTACATAAATAAATAGGTTTACATGTATAAAAATATATACACACTTAATGAAATAAAATCATCAAAAAAGTAGTTATGATAAAAATATTATACTTAATTGAATTATCCCTAGTCAATTAAATAAGCACTATTTTCTTTTTTTTTAGGAAATAGCCACTATTTTCTAAGATTAAGGGTTATAACCTATTATTATCCGCAAATGAATTTATATGTGTATATCTATACATATGGAATAAAAATTATTAGATTAATTTTTATTTAATTATAATTATTAATATATATTAAAGATATAAATACAAAAATGTTAATATTTATAATTAAATAAAAATTAACCTAATTATTTTTATTCCATTTGTATAATGTAATAACCCGATGTTTTAAATATTTTTATACTGTATCGGGATATACAGTATTAATAATTTTAATATATATATATTTGACTATTTAATTATTTTTTAAGAATTAATGTTATTTTAAATTATTCTAAGTTTTCTACATAAAATTTTCCCGAAACCTATATTTTTGGGAAAATAATACCTAAATAATAATTTATTTATTAATGTTAGTTCATTTTAGTAAATTGCATGGTTTCATGCATAATTAAAAATTTGAATAATATATATACATATACATGCATATATATATATATATATATATATATATATATATATATATATATATATATATATATATTATATGTGTGGTGTGTGATTATTTTATATTATAATATTATTATATTTTAATATAAGGTGTTAGTGATATATATATACAACTAAAGGAAATTACATCTCGTGCCCTCATCCCCTTCCTCACGCTCGAAACCCACCTCCCCTCACCCATCACCGCTGCAACGCTGTTCAGAGGCTGTCGGTGTGCCTCCCGGAATGTCCACCACCTTCCCCAAATGCTTCGCCACCCTCTCTGGCGTTGGTGATCGCTATAGACCTTGAAGAAGATGAAAATCAAGCCACCTCCGTTCAGCCACTTTCTGGCCACCATTTTTTATGATTCCAGTGCCCTTTTGCTCCAAGAACTCCATAGAAGCCGATTCCAAGCTTCCTTTAGCTTGAAAACTTGATTTGGTAAGGATTTGAGCTTGATTTCATTTTCAGCCATTTGAGTTTCTTGATTTTTTTGAACTTCGATCTTAGTGATTCAAGCTAAATTCCTTCACAAAAGTTGCTTCTACTAGCTCAATCTACATCTTGGAATTTTTGGAATTTATTTTGATTTTTGTGAATTTTTTATTATTTTATTAATATTTTCTAATTTTCGTAAATTAATTAAATAAATTGTGAAATTGTGATTTTTGGTGTTTATGATGGTTGAAATTAATTTTAGAATTTAATTTATAATTTTTGTGATTTTTTTGTAATTAATATAATTTTATTTAGTTTAGGTGAATTTTAGAAATTTAGGTTACATGAGTATTTTGTTAAAATTAAATTGGTTAATTGAGTATGATTATTGATTTTATTGAATTATATGTTAAGAAAATAATTTTTGAGTAATTATATAATTTTTAGTGAATTTTTGAATAATTATAGTATATTATGTAAAATAATTATATATTAGGGGTATGTTGGTAATTTGGTAGTAATTTTAGTTAAATATTAAGTTTAATTGGTTTTAATAATTATTTGAGGTATAAAAATGATTTTTACAAATTATTTACTATTTTTAACTAATTAGAACTATTTTTTGAAATTTATTTTCAAATTATATATAATATACTATTTTTGTAAATAAATGAGTTTTTAATGAATTTTAATATGTTTTTGGGCTAATTAAGTAATTTGGATTTATTAAATGAATTTATGTTAATATTTGTGAATTTATCGAGTTATTATTGATTTTTAACAATATTATATTAATATTAAGGTTTTTAACTAAAAATTGGTACAATAATTATTTTCAGTGTTTAAATATCTAAATTTCTATATTTTGGTATATAAAGGGTATTTTTGGTATTTTTAGAATTTTTGTGTATTCTTTGTATATCTCGTGAATTGTGAACCTTGGTCAGTGAAATCGTAGTTTGGGAATCCGACCGAGGAATGATGTAGATATTTGTATTCGAAGTGTGTTTTCTTGTAGAACCGGCTCTACTTTCTGAGTAGAGAGATGTCCGTTTTACAGGGGGAGGTTCTGCCGAATTTTCGGTAGAATTCCCATAAAATGTGACATTCGGTCAAATTCTTATTCTCTGTCTGTGTCCAGCATTCTAGATCGAGTCTCTAGAAATTACGTTAGATTTATTCTAATTTCGTGTTAATATTTTATTTGTTAGTTGCACCGAGGACCGAGGCTCGTCGGACCCATCTCATGGAGCACACAACTGTGAGTTGTTATTTCATATATATGTGTATTAGGATGCATGTTTTTAGAAGTGTATGTTTTAATTGTATGAAATATGCATAAATAATTTAATAAATGCTTAAGTATATTTTAGGTATATTTTAGTATATTTTTGGTATATTTTAAATTAAATGCATGTATTATTCTTGATTTATACCTAAATTTTTTTTAAGTATATATATGGTTTATTTTATAATTGAACTGAATTTGTTTGGCATATATATACTCGAAATATACTTGATTTATTTTTGGTATAATTCTAGTATATATATGGATTATATTGCCATTTAAATTAACGTCATGCATCATTTATTTTATGAATGTATGAGTTTATTTTAAATGAAGGATATCAATAGAACGTGCTACCTAGTGGGCAGCACTAGGACTGAGTACGTACCGGTACGACAATAGATTGTAGGTTGAATTACTAACCAATTGTGGATTATGACTGGATTGATTTGATGTGAGATGTGATTTGAGAGTGTGATTGATGGAGCTCGGTTGACCAAGTGTCTTGGGGCCAATCACAGTGACAGTCAAACTGCTGGAGCTCGGTCGACTTAGTGTCTCAGGGCTAGTCTACTGTTTAAATGGAATAAGTGAATTTATTTGGAATACGTGAAGCCTATATGACTAGTTGAGGTTGCGATCATTTAGGGTTCTATTTGATCCTTCATAAACGGATATTTTTCAGTGTTATATATATAAAATGATTTTTGCTGCATCTCTGTGTATTTGCCTGTATATATATTTATTATATATACTATTGAGTGTTTGCATTTGTTATTTAGTTATGCATGTATATATATTATAACAATTCACTCAGTGAGGTTTGACTCCCCTCTGTTGACATTTTTTAGGAGAGTCTTCATCCTCAGACCTCAGTAGCAAACCTATACATCGGATTTCTTTCACCTCGACCTTATTGTGTAAACTGCTTACCTGAGTTTTATTTTGTATTCTAGACACTGTAGTAGTTGTTTCAATGAGTTGTATGTATTATATATATATGAGATTTAAATTTCAAAAGTTTGAACTGAGAATTTGTATTGAAGGATTTTATATTATATGAGATGGATTTATATTATTAAATGAGTTGATGGATTATTATTTTACTTATGAGATTTAATTCCGCTGCATAATGTTTTATTTAATTTATTATATTGCATGCTTTTATTTTCTTTTAAAGGCTTGTTACGGGTTCCGGATTTAAAATAATTCCTGTTCCCTAGCGCCAGTCATGGCCCCTTATTTTGGGTCATGACAAAGTTGGTATCAAAGTGGAGTTCTGTGTCAGGGCCTTAGTTGTGTGAGTTGTGGCCCTAGTTTTTAAATGTTATGTTTTCTTTAAAACTACTGTAGTGAATTAGGTTCGAGTATGTCTTGATGAGTATTTCTTGATTTAGTTTTCTACGTTATCCTTCGTTGTCTATATTGTCTGAATCTTTTTGTTTGGCTTTTCAAAATGAGGAGGCGAGCGTGGGTTGTGTCGCTCCACTGGTCGTTGAGGCCGAGGATGATGAGTCCTTTCAGGATGAGGTTTTACCTCCTGAGCTGCCAGTTAGGCACAGAGGTCATGGCAGAGGTAGACCTCGAGGAGCGGCAGGTCGCCGTAGATAGAGAGAGTTATAGGATGAGGAGCCTGTAAAGCAAGAGTTTGAGGATGTTCCTGTACCTCAAGTAGTTCAGCCTGCTTATCAGCAGGGTGGCAGGGTATGTCTGACCCTGAAGTAGCTCTGTTCTATGCTAGAGTTGGTAGGATCGCTTTTGATGGGACTTTTGACCCTCTAAACTTTCTGTATGCGATCAAGACTAGGACTCAGATTGCTCACACCGAGTACCAGCGAATTATGATAGTTGAGCTTTCTGTAGAGGGACCAGCCCTGGATTGGTTTATTCAGATGATCCAACTGTATATGTTGACAATGACCTGGGCTCAGTTCAGGAGAGCAATTCATGAGGAGATTCTGCCCAGAGCCGCTTCGTATGAGTTATCGACTCCGATTGACCAATATTTCTCATGGTGACAGATCTGTTGAGGAGTATACTCGAGAGTTCCTCCGGCTTGGCAGATATGTAGAGGATCTAATGTGAGACTAGTACTTTGCAGTCATCACATACGTCACCGAATTAGGTTATGCATTTGTTGGTATGCTACAACGGGCCCTTACTCTGGAGTTAGTGATTGAGTTGGCCAAGGAGATTGAGCTGAGGGCTAGTCAGGCAAAGAGCTATGCCTGATTATTACTAATTGGGTGTTCAGTCAGGTGGATTCCAAACTACTCCGTACTCGAGTTTCTAGATTGGTTCGAGTAGTCAGCAGAGAGGTCCAGCCCAGCAGACTCAGACTTAGAGACAGTAGCAGCGGGTACATCGGAGCAGTAGACATGGCCGTAAAATTTTCCCGGGACTTTCATTTTCGGGGAAATTTTCACGTAAACAATGTATTATTAATTATTTTAAATGTATTTACGGGTTTGCATGAACTCATACATATTTTTAAATTATTAAATAAAGCCTGTGTGTGTATATTTATTTAATTAGGGTTTATTATTACCCTAATATTTTTATTATTTATTTATTATTATTTGATTATTTTATTTATTATTAAATTATTAAAATTTATTATTTTATTATTATTTATTTATTAATATTTAATTATTTATTTTTTTTCTTTTTTTTCTTTCTTTTCTTTTTTCTTTCTTTTTCTTTTTCTTTCTCTTTCCTTTTCTTTCTTTTTCTTTTTCTTCTTCTTCTTCTCCCGTGGGTGCCCGACGCCACCACCATTCTTCTCACCGTCGTTTCTCCCTCCTCCGGCCACCGTTTTCGACACCGCCGGTCTCTATCTTCTCCTTGAGCTCCGGTGAGTGTTATTCTAGCTTTGGTTTGAGCTAAAATGGTCTAGAATTGCTTAGGTTTCGATTTGAAGTTTTCGGCCACTTTTGGTTTTCGATTTTTTTTGAGCTTCAATTTGGATGATTCATGGAAACTTCCTTCACAAATGTTGTTCCTGGTAGCTTAATCTTCATGTATGAATTTTTACAGAATTTTTGGAGATTTTTTGGATTTTTGGGTATTTTTGAATATTTTAATATTATTTTCTAATTTTCGGAAATTAATTATTTAAATTATGAAATTGGAGTTTATGGTTGAATTAGGTGTTGAAATGAATTATAGGAATTTATTTGGAATTTTTATGAATTTCCAAGTATTTATTTTTAATTATTGAAGTTTATGTGATTTTGTAAAATTTAAGTTAATTGTGTTTTAAATTGAATTTAATTGGTTAATTGAGTTTAAATATTGATATTATTGATAAATATGTTTAGAAAATTAATTTTGGATAATTGTATGATTTTTGGTGAATTTTTGAAGTAATTTAGGTATATATATATATATATAGGGGTATTTTGGTAATTTTACCCTAAATTGTCTAAAAATGTAATTTAATTGGTTTTAATATTTATTAAGGTATAAAAATGATTTCTACAAATTATTTAGTATTTTAACTAATTAAAACTATTTTCCGGGAATTATTTTCAATTATATATATAATATATGGTTTTTCTAATAAAATGAGTTTTAATCGATTTTTACAGTGTTTCAAGATTTATTATGTAATTTCTACGTAAGAAATGTATTTTTATGATTTAAGGATATTTTTGGTATATTTGAATATATATTCTGTGTTTTGTGGACCCCGGTCGACAGATTGTAGTCTGGAGTCCGACCGAGGGGTTGTGATTGATTGTGGTGTTTTATTTTTGAAGTGTGTTTCTTTGCAGGGTCGGCTCTACTCTTTTGAGTAGAGAGATGTCCATTTTACAGGGGAGGTTCTTGCCGGATTTTCGGTAGAATTCTCGTAAAACGTGATATCCAGTCGAACCCTAATTTCTGATTCTGTGTTGAATACTCTAGATTGAATTCTAGGATTTCTGTTAGGGTTATTCTGATGTCGATTAATTATTTCTTGTTTAGTTGCGCCGAGACCGAGGGTTAGTGGACCAGGCCCGTCGGACCTGTCTCGTGGAGCGCATTAGGTGAGTTACTATATTATATATATATGCTTAGGATGCATGATTTAGAAAATGCATGTTTTATTTTGACTAAATATGCATAAATAACATGATTTATATTCAAGTATATTTTTGGTATATTTTTGGTATATAATAAATTATATACATGTTTTATTAATAAAATATATTTAAAATGTTTTTAAATATATTTTTAGTTTAATTCATGATTTGATTGGATTTATTTGAGTATATATATACTCAAAATATACCTGGTTTATGTTTGGTATATTTTCGGTATATATATGGTTTATATTGCTATTTCATTTATATCCATGCATCATTTATTTTTGTGAATGAATGTTTTATATTTAAGAATGAAGGATATCAATAGAACGTGCTACCTAGTGGGCAGCACTAGGACCGAGTACGTACCGGTACGCCTATAGCTTTAGGCTATATTACTAACTTATTTGTGGATATTGATTTGATTATGATTATTGATATGTGAGATGTGGTTTATGGGTGTGATTGCTGGAGCTCGGTTGACCAAGTGTCCTCGGGGCTAATCACACTGGCAGTCAGACTGCTGGAGGCTCGGTTGACTTAGTGTCTCGGGGCCAGTCTACTGTCCATATGGATTAAGTGGATATATTTGGAATCAGTGAGCCTGTATGGCTAGAGTGTTGTTTAACACTATTTTCTGAGGTTGCGATATTCTAGGGTTCTATGTGATCCTTCATAAAAGTTAATTTTCAGACAAAATATATATAAAAAATGATTTTTCTGCATCTGTATGAATTTGCCTGGTATATATACATATTACTCATATACTGTTGACTGTATGCATTATCACTTAGAGTGTATGTATATATACCTATAGTAATTCACTCAGTGAGGTCTGACTCCCCTCCGTTGACTATTTTTCAGGAGAGTCAACTTCCTCAGACCTCAGTAGCAGGTCGATACGCCGGATTTCTTCCGCCCCGGCTTCTTTATGTAAATTGTATACTTGAGTCTTATTTATTTTATCTAGACACTGCAGTAGTTGTGATTTTTAGTAGTTGTGATTTTTTAGTAGTTGTGATTTTCAGTAGTTGTGAATTAAAGTATTTGTTTTAAGAGATGTATTATAGTAAAACTGGATTTGTATAAAGATTATACATTTATGAGATTATATATGTGATGTGATGAGTTTTGAATTATATCCAGTTGATATGGATGATATTGTAATATTTATGATTTTATTTTCCGCTGCATATTATATTTTTATGGTTATTATTGCATTTTTATTTTATTTTTAGGCTTGCTACGGGTTCCGGATTCGAAAGAATTCCCGTTCCCTAGCGCCGGTCATGGCCCCTGTTTTGGGTCGTGACAAAGTTGGTATCAGAGCGAAGTTGGTATCAGAGCGAAGTTCGTTTCAGAATGGAGTTCTGTGTCAGGGCTTAGTTATGTGAGTTGTGGCCCTAGTTTTAAAGTTGTGTTTTCTGTTGGACTACTGCAGTGTATTAGGTTCGAGTATGTCTTGATGAGTATTCCTTGCTTTAGTTTTCAGCGTTATTCCTCCGTTGTCTGTTTTGTCTGAATCTTTCCGTTTGTCTTTTCAGAATGAGGAGGCGAGCGCGTGTCGCTCCACCGGTCGTTGAGGCCGAGGATGATGAGTCTTTTCAGGATGAGGTTTTACCTCCTGAGCCGCCAGTTAGGCGTAGAGGTCGTGGCAGGGGTAGACCTCGAGGAGCGGCAGGTCGCCGTAGGCAGAGAGAGTTACAGGATGAGGAGCCTGTTGAGCCTGAGTTTGATGTTCCTGTTCCTCCAGTTGTTCAGCCTGTTCAGCCTGCCTATCAGCAGGGTATGTCTGACCCTGAGGCAGCTTTGTTCTATGCCAGAGTTGGCAGGATTGCTTTTGATGGTACTTCTGATCCTTTAGATTTTCTGCATGCGATTGAGACTAGGACTCGGACTGCTCATACCGAGTACCAGAGGATCATGATCGTTGAGTTGTCTGTCGAGGGACCAGCCTTGGATTTGGTTTATTCAGATGATCCAGCCTTATATGATGACGATGACATGGGCTCAGTTTCGAGAGCGATTCATGAGGAGATTTTTATCCAGAGCCTCTTCGTTTGAGCTATCGTCTCCGTTTTGACTAGTATTTCTCGTGGAGATCGATCAGTAGAGGAGTATACCCGAGAGTTCCTTCGTCTGGGTAGATATGCTGAGGATCTGATGCGAGATCAGTATTTCGCTGTTACTACCTATGTTACTGGTTTGGGTTCAACTTTTGCTGGTATGCCTACAGCAGGTCTTACTCTGGAGTCTGTGATTGAGCTAGCTAAGGAGATCGAGCTGAGGTTAGTTAGGCAGGGAGCGATGCCTGATTATTACCAGTTAGGAGTTCAGTCGAGTGGATCGCAGGCTACTCCGTATTCGAGTTTTCATGTTGGTTCGAGTAGTCAGCAGCGAGGTTCAACTCAGCAGAGTCAGAGACAACAGCAGCGAGTGCATCGGAGCAGTAGACATGGTCGTGGAGGTCAGCGTAGATCATTCAGATTTGGGTCAGGTGCTTCGAGCAGCAGCAGTGGTCGTAGTTCTGGATCAGCGGCCAGTGTTTGTCAGACTTATGGTAGAGTCCATCAGGGACCGTGTTATCTGAGCACCGTTGACATGTTTCAGATGCGGACAGACAGGACATTTTACCAGATCGTGTCTTATTCCGGGTATCAGCAGCAGCAGATTCCGCGATTCCCACAGCAGTCGATTGCTAGTGCAGCACCCGTGCCATTTCAGTTGCCACCAGCTCAGCATCAGAGTTTCTACTCAGTTTGTTCCACAGCAGAGTCGTGGTAGAGGTACTAGAGGAGGTGCTAGAGGCGTTGGCCAGGCTTCTACCAGTCAGCAGGGAGGTCGAGGCCAGGCCAGAGTTTTTCATCTGACTCAGCAGGATGCTCAGGCATCTAATGCAGTCGTGGCAGGTATTCTTTCTGTTTGTTACCTGGATGCTTTGGTTTTGTTTTGATCCGGGTGCCACGCATTCGTTTGTTTCTCCCATTTTTGCTTCTAAATCTTGTTGGCAAGCTTCGAGGATGGCTTTTCCTTTGTCTGTTGCCATTCCTCTGAGTGATTCCTTGGACACCGATATTGTTCTTCTGGTTGTCCAGTTCTCGTGGGGAGATAGAGAATTACCCGTTGATTTGATTTTGTTGGATGTGATGGAGTTCGATGTTATTTTGGGAATGGATTGGTTGTCTCAGCACTTTGCCGTGGTTGATTGCAGGAATAAGGAGGTGATTTTCAGAATTCCTGGTGAAGAAGATTTTAAGTTTGTTGGTGACAGGAGTTCAGCACCTCAGAATCTTATTTCTGTTATTTCAGCTAGGAAGTTGTTGAAGAAGGTTGTCAGGGGTTTTGGCATTGGTCAGGGATACGTCAGTGGAGAAGTTGTCACTCACAGATGTTCCTGTTGCTTGTGAGTTTCCTGATGTTTTTCCCGAGGAGTTGCCAGGTTTACCACCTCATAGAGAGATTGAGTTCTGTATAGATGTGGTCCAGGTATTACTCCTATATCTATGCCACCCTATCGTATGGCTCCTGCAGAGTTGAGAGAGTTGAAGGAGCAGTTGCAAGAGTTGTTGGATAAGGGTTTTATCAGACCTAGTGTTTCTCCTTGGGGGTGCACCAGTCTTGTTTGTGAAGAAAAAGGATGGTACCCTAAGACTGTGCATTGACTACAGAGAGCTGAATAAGGTGACAGTGAAGAACAAGTATCCTCTCCCGAGGATAGATGATTTATTTGATCAGCTCCAGGGTGCACAATTCTTTAAGGTTGACTTGAGGTCGGGGTTATCATCAGCTGCGGATAGTGAAGCTGATATTCCTAAGACAGCATTCCGCACTCGATATGGTCATTATGAGTTTCTGGTGATGTCTTTTGGTTTGACTAATGCACCAGCAGCTTTTATGGACCTGATGAACAGAGTATTCCGACCGTATGTGGATCAGTTTGTAGTAGTCTTCATTGATGATATACTAGTATATTCGAGGAGTATGGAAGAGCATGTATATCACTTGAGGATTGTACTACAGACACTGAGAGATCATCAGCTTTATGCTAAATTCTTCGAAGTGTGATTTCTGGATGGAGAGTGTTTCTTTTCTTGGACACGTAGTGTCTAAAGAAGGTATTCAGGTTGATCCACAGAAGGTTGAGGCAGTATCTGAGTGGCCTAGACCTACTTCAGTTACTGAGATTCGGAGTTTTCTGGGTTTAGCCGGGTATTATAGGCGGTTTGTTCAGGATTTTTCCAAGATAGCAGCCCCTATGACTCGCTTGACTCAGGAAGAATGTTAGATTCGAGTGGTCAGAAGCTTGTGAGAATAGTTTTCAGTTGTTGAAGGAGAAGTTGACCACAGTGCCAGTATTAACTTTGCCTAGTAGTGTGGATAAGTTCACAGTTTATTGTGATGCCTCTAGAATTGGTGTTGGTGTGTGTTGATGCAGAATGGAAGGGTGATAGCCTATGCTTCGAGGCAGTTGAAGAAGCATGAGCAGAACTATCCCACACATGATCTTGAGATGGCTGCAGTGATCTTTGCTTTGAAGATTTGGGGGGAGACATTATCTGTACGGGGTGACTTGTGAGATATTTACTGATCACAAGAGCCTTAAGTACATTTTTCAGCAGCGAGATTTGAATCTGAGGCAGAGAAGATGGTTGGAACTGTTGAAGGATTATGATTGCGAGATTCTTTACCATCCGGGTAAAGCTAATGTGGGTAGCAGATCCTTGAGTAGGAAGTCCTCAAGTAGTCTTGCTCACATTGGTGTGGAAGGAGGAGACCATTGATCCAGGAATTGCATCTGATGGTGGATCAAGGTCTGATGATGAGATCAGTAGATCAGGTGGACTGTTAGCTCAGTTTAAAGTACGATCTGTACTAAGGGATAGGATTAAAGCAGCTCAGAGCCGAGATCCTATTCTGGAAGAGCTTGCAGAGATTGTCAGAGCAGGGAAGTTCACTGATTTCACACTCGTTGATGATGGTGTGTTGTGGATCAGTGGTAGATTGTGTGTTCCTGATGTGGATGATTTGAGATAAGAGATCCTAGAGGAAGCACATTCTACAGCCTACAGTGTTCATCCTGGTGTTACTAAGATGTACCCAGTATCAGTGATCTATACTGGTGGGATGGATTGAAGAAGGATGTTGCTGAGTATGTTGCTAAGTGCTTGGACTTGTCAGCAAGTGAAAGCCGAACATCAGAAGCCTTCTGGGAAGCTTCAGCCTCTTCCTATTCCCGAGTGGAAATGGGAAAGGATAGCTATGGATTTTGTGGTCGGTTTACCTCGTTCGAAGGATGGATATGATTCCATCCCTGGGTGATTGTAGACAGATTGATGAAGTTTGCACATTTTTTTGCCTGTGAAAGCCACATATTCAGTTGCTAGATTGGCGAAGTTGTACGTGAAGCATATTGTATGCCTTCATGGAGTACCTGTGTCCATTGTGTCAGATAGAGGTTCAGTGTTTACTTCTCGTTTTTGGCAGAAGTTGCAGGAAGTGATGGGCACTAGGTTGGATTTCAGTACTGCTTTTCATCCTCAGACAGATGGTCAGTCTGAGAGGACGATCCAAACACTGGAAGATATGTTGAGGATGTGTGTCTTGGATTTGGGAGGTAGCTGGGATGATCATTTGTCGCTTGTTGAGTTTGCATATAATAACAGCTACCATAGCAGTATTGGCATGGCACCATACGAGGCGTTTGTATGGAAGGAAGTGTAGATCCCCGTTGAGTTGGGATGAGATTGGTGAGAGAGTTTTGACTGGACCAGAGATGGTTCAGGATGCTGCAGAGAAAGTCGCCGTGATCAAGCGAAGGTTAGAGACCGCAGTTAGTAGACAGAAGAGTTATGCGGATCCTAGGCGCAGAGATGTGGAGTTTCAGGTTGGAGATTTTGTTTTTCTGAAAGTATCTCCGATGAAGGGTGTGATGAGATTTGGCAGGAAGGGTAAGTTAACACCGAGATATATTGGACCGTTTGAGATTCTGGAGAGAGTTGGCACTGTTGCATATCGGGTGGATTTGCCTCCGAGTATGTCACAGGTGCATCCAGTATTTCATATCTCGATGTTGAGGAAGTATATCTCAGATCCTTCACACGTGTTGCAACCCGACAGTGTGGAAGTGAGTGAAGATTTGACGTTTGTGGAAGAACCTGTGGCGATCGTTGATTTTCAAGTTCGACAGTTGCGATCGAAGCAGATTCCGATGGTCAAGGTTTTGTGGCGTAGCGACAGAGTTGAAGAGCATACGTGGGAGACTGAAGCTGAGATGCGAGCTTCTTACCCGTATCTCTTTCCTTCCTGATTCTGTAATCTTGTTTTTAGAATTCGGGGACGAATTCCTGTAAGGGGGGAAGACTGTAATATCCCGTGTTTTTAAAAATATTTTTACACTGTACCGGGATATACAGTGTCAATAATTTTTATGCATTGTACGATATTTTTTATGAGTTGATATGTATTTTAAACCTATTTTAATTACTGTGTTTTATATACAGTGTTTTACGTAAAATTTTCCCGGAACTTTCATTTTCGGGGAAATTTTCACGTAAACAATGTATTATTAATTATTTTAAATGTATTTACGGGTTTGCATGAACTCATACATATTTTTAAATTATTAAATAAAGCCTGTGTGTGTATATTTATTTAATTAGGGTTTATTATTACCCTAATATTTTATTATTTATTTATTATTATTTGATTATTTTATTTATTATTAAATTATTAAAATTTATTATTTTATTATTATTTATTTATTAATATTTAATTATTTTAATTATTTTATTTTTTTTCTTTTTTTTTCTTTCTTTTCTTTTTTCTTTCTTTTTCTTTTTCTTTCTCTTTCCTTTTCTTTCTTTTTCTTTTTCTTCTTCTTCTTCTTCTTCTCCCGTGGGTGCCCGACGCCACCACCATTCTTCTCACCGCCGTTTCTCCCTCCTCCGGCCACCGTTTTCGACACCGCCGGTCTCTATCTTCTCCTTGAGCTCCGTTGAGTGTTATTCTAGCTTTGGTTTGAGCTAAAATGGTCTAGAATTGCTTAGGTTTCGATTTGAAGTTTTCGGCCACTTTTGGTTTTTGATTTTTTTTGAGCTTCAATTTGGATGATTCATGGAAACTTCCTTCACAAATGTTGTTCCTGGTAGCTTAATCTTCATGTATGAATTTTTACAGAATTTTTGGAGATTGTTTGGATTTTTGGGTATTTTTGAATATTTTAATATTATTTTCTAATTTTCGGAAATTAATTATTTAAATTATGAAATTGGAGTTTATGGTTGAATTAGGTGTTGAAATGAATTATAAGAATTTATTTGGAATTTTTATGAATTTCCAAGTATTTATTTTTAATTATTGAAGTTTATGTGATTTTGTAAAATTAAGTTAATTGTGTTTTAAATTGAATTTAATTGGTTAATTGAGTTTAAATATTGATATTATTGATAAATATGTTTAGAAAATTAATTTTGGATAATTGTATGATTTTTGGTGAATTTTTGAAGTAATTTAGGTATATATATATATAGGGGTATTTTGGTAATTTTACCCTAAATTGTCTAAAAATGTAATTTAATTGGTTTTAATATTTATTTAAGGTATAAAAATGATTTCTACAAATTATTTAGTATTTTTAACTAATTAAAACTATTTTCCGGGAATTATTTTCAATTATATATATAATATACGATTTTTCTAATAAAATGAGTTTTAATCGATTTTTACAGTGTTTCAAGATTTATTATGTAATTTCTATGTAAGAAATGTATTTTTATGATTTAAGGATATTTTTGGTATATTTGAATATATATTCTGTGTTTGTGGACCCCGGTCGACAGATTGTAGTCTGGAGTCCGACCGAGGGGTTGTGATTGATTGTGGTGTTTATTTTTGAAGTGTGTTTCTTTGCAGGGTCGGCTCTACTCTTTTGAGTAGAGAGATGTCCGTTTTACAGGGGAGGTTCTGCCAGATTTTCGGTAGAATTCTCGTAAAACGTGATATCGAGTCGAACCCTAATTTTCGATTCTGTGTTGAATACTCTAGATTGAATTCTAGGATTTCTGTTAGGGTTATTCTGATGTCGATTAATTATTTCTTGTTTAGTTGCGCCGAGACCGAGGGTTAGTGGACCAGGCCCGTCGGACCTGTCTCGTGGAGCGCATTAGGTGAGTTACTATATTATATATATATGCTTAGGATGCATGATTTAGAAAATGCATGTTTTATTTTGACTAAATATGCATAAATAACATGATTTATATTCAAGTATATTTTTGGTATATTTTTGGTATATAATAAATTATATACATGTTTTATTAATAAAATATATTTAAAATGTTTTTTAAATATATTTTTAGTTTAATTCATGATTTGATTGGATTTATTTGATATATATATACTCAAAATATACCTGGTTTATGTTTGGTATATTTTCGGTATATATATGGTTTATATTGCTATTTCATTTATATCCATGCATCATTTATTTTTGTGAATGAATGTTTTATATTTAAGAATGAAGGATATCAATAGAACGTGCTACCTAGTGGGCAGCACTAGGACCGAGTACGTACCGGTACGCCTATAGCTTTAGGCTATATTACTAACTTATTTGTGGATATTGATTTGATTATGATTATTGATATGTGAGATGTGGTTTATGGGTGTGATTGCTGGAGCTCGGTTGACCAAGTGTCTCGGGGCCAATCACACTGGCAGTCAGACTGCTGGAGCTCGGTTGACTTAGTGTCTCGGGGCCAGTCTACTGTCCATATGGATTAAGTGGATATATTTGGAATCAGTGAGCCTGTATGGCTAGAGTGTTGTTTAACACTATTTTCTGAGGTTGCGATATTCTAGGGTTCTATGTGATCCTTCATAAAAGTTGATTTTCAGACAAAATATATATAAAAATGATTTTTCTGCATCTGTATGAATTTGCCTGTATATATACATATTACTCATATACTGTTGACTGTATGCATTATCACTTAGAGTGTATGTATATATACTATAGTAATTCACTCAGTGAGGTCTGACTCCCCTCCGTTGACTATTTTTCAGGAGAGTCAACTTCCTCAGACCTCAGTAGCAGGTCGATACGCCGGATTTCTTCCGCCCCGGCTTCTTTATGTAAATTGTATACTTGAGTCTTATTTATTTTATCTAGACACTGCAGTAGTTGTGATTTTTAGTAGTTGTGATTTTTAGTAGTTGTGATTTTCAGTAGTTGTGAATTAAAGTATTTGTTTTAAAGAGATGTATTATAGTAAAAACTGGATTTGTATAAAGATTATACATTTATGAGATTATATATGTGATGTGATGAGTTTTGAATTATATCCAGTTGATATGGATGATATTGTAATATTTATGATTTTATTTTCCGCTGCATATTATATTTTTATGGTTATTATTGCATTTTTATTTTATTTTTAGGCTTGCTACGGGTTCCGGATTCGAAAGAATTCCCGTTCCCTAGCGCCGGTCATGGCCCCTGTTTTGGGTCGTGACACTTATTCTCTAGCTAAGTTAGCGAAGCTGTATGTTAAGCATGTTGTGTGCCTTCATGGAGTACCTGTGTCCATTGTATCTGATAGAGGTTCAGTGTTTACCTCTCGATTTTGGCAGAAGTTGTAGGAAGCGATGGGCAGCAGGCTTGATTTCAGTACTTCTTTTCACCCTCAGACAGATAGTAAATCTGAGAGGATGATCTAGACACTTGAAGGTATGTTGAGGATGTGTGTATTGGTTCTTGGAGGTAGCTGGGATGATCATTCACCGCTTGTAGAGTTTGCATATAATAATAGCTACCATAGTAGTATTGGGATAGCACTGTATGAGGTTTTGTACAGAAGGAAGTGTAGATCTCCTTTGTGTTGGAATGAGATTGGAGAGAGAGCGTTGACTAGACCTGAGATAGTTCATGATGTAGCTGAGAAGGTTGCTATGATCAGAAAGAGATTAGAGACCGCAGTTAGCAGACAAAAGAGCTATACGAATCCGAGATGCAGAAATGTAGAGTTTTAGGTTGGAGACTATGTGTTTCTGAAGGTGTCTCCGATGAAGGGTATGATGAGATTTGCTAAGAAGGGGAAATTAGCACTGAGGTATATTGGACAGTTTGAGATTCTTGAGAGAGTGGGCATGGTTGCATATTGGTTGGCTTTACATCCGAATTTGTCTTAAGTGCATTCAGTGTTCAATATCTCGATGTTGAGGAAGTATATTTCGGACCCTTTACACGTGTTACAGCCTAATAGTGTGGAAGTGAACGAAAACCGGATGTATGAGGAGGAGCTAGTTGTGATAGTGGATTATCAAGTTCGTTAGTTGCGTTTAAAGTAGATTTTGATGGTCAAGGTATTGTGGCAGAGTAACAACGTGGAAGAGCACACGTGGGAGATTGAAGCAGAGATGCGGGTGGCTTACCCTTACCTTTTTCCTTGATGAATTTTGTTTTCTGTTCTTTTATTTGAAAATTCGAGGATGAATTTTTGTAAGGGAGGAAGATTGTAATGACCCTTTATTTGAAATTATTAAAATATATTTTGAGATATGTAGTGTTAATAATATTTTAAATTTTATTTATATATATTTATTTTTTGTGAATAATATTCGTTATTTTATGTTAAATATTTTTTTAGGTAAAGAATTTATTTGGAAGTTTTATTTTTTAAAAATATTAAAGTTATTATCATTATTATTATCATTGTTGTTGTTATTAATATTATTAATATTATTATTATTATTATTATTATTATTATTATTATTATTATTATTTGTTGTTATTATCATTATTATTGTTAGTATTGTTATTATTATTATTATTATTTGTTGTTGTTAATATTATTAGGGCTATTATTGTTATTATTATTATGTGCATGTGTGTATATATATGTTAGTGTATATATATATAAGTCAAGACAGAATCGGGTTTTGGCCATTTCTTTCTCCTTCTTTTCTTTTTTCTTTCTTTTTTCCTTCTTTTCCTGTTTTCTTCCCCTTCTCCCTATTGCGATTCTACAGAAGCCACCCATGTCTCCGGAGCAATCACCACCCATTACCATCTTCTTCCCTCTTCCTCTCATTCCTTTCTGCCACCAGCAGAGTGTCTAAGCATTACCGAAACCGTTTGGACCAAGACAACAGTAGAGGGAGGTCGTTTGTCGCCAATGACTTTTTCCGATCACCTTTGCTCGCGTTCTTTGGCTTGTTGGAATCCTTAAGCTCTGGGGAATCCATTTCTAAGCTTGGTTCAAGCTTAAATCTCTTCATTTGTAAGTTTTCCTTTAAGTTTAGTTTATGTCAATTTTAGTTCTTATTTTTTTTAAGCTTGATTTCTTGAGTTTTAGATTGAATGTCTTTAGAAATATTGTTTAGGGTAGCTTAAACTTCACAAATATCATTTGTGTTGATTTTTTTTGAAATTGTTGAATTTTTGGGTTTGAATTTCCGGCGAGTCACTGTTTCGGTGACCCTCACCGTAAAATTCTTTTATTTTTAATAAATTTTTTGATTTATTTAGAATATAGTTTGTGAAGGAATTATATTGAAATTCTATCCCAATTATTTATTGTGAATTTTTGAAGGTTTATGTGAAAAATTAATTTTTAAAAAAATTAATATAAATTGGTGAATTTTGTGTTTTAATTGATATTATTGTTAACTAGTATGTTTTAAGTAATTTTAGAATAGTAATTAGTGTTAAGATAGTTTCTAGTAATTTTGAGTAAATTTTTAGTATTATGTGAATTTTTGATTAATGGGTAAATTATGTATTTTTATTGAAATTATAGTTAAATTATATGTTTTAAATAATTTTGGAATAATAAATAGTATTAAAATAATTTTCACGAAATTATTTATTATTTTTAACTAATTAATAATAATTTTAAAAAATATATTAAAATAATTAATTATTTACTATTTTTGTGATTAAATGAGTTTTTAACTATTTTTATTACATATTTAAACAATTTAGATAATTTATTTATAAATTTTACTATTTTATGTTGAATAATTGAAAAATTGGATTTTTATTAATATTATATAATTTATTTCATATTTTATTTAATTAATGTGAAAATAATTATATTTAATGTTTTTGTTATTTAAATAAATTGTAGTTTGGTATTTTATTGATATTTATGGAATTTAATGATTTTTATTATATTTATTATTTAATATTGATTTTTGATAAATTGTGAACCTCGGTTAGGAATTGTGTAGTTCGGAGTCCCAACCTGAGGTGTTGAGCTATTGTGTTATTAGAAGTGTGTTTTCTTATAGGATCGGTTCTACTTTTAGTAGAAAGATGTTCGTTTTACAAAGGACACTCTGCCGATTTTTCGGTAGAATTCTCATAAAACGTGACGTTGGGTCGATAATGAGTTTTTGGTTTTATGATTGAGTTGTGTCTGGATCAAGTCTTCTTTTAGAATTCTTAGAAGTATAAGTTAGGAATTTATTCTGATATCATTATTATTATTTATTTTTCAAGCTGCACCGAAACCGAGGCCTATTGAACTAGGCCTGTCGAGTAAGTTTCTGTCATGACCCAAAATAGGGGCCATGACCGGCGCTAGGGAACGAGAATTCTTTCAAATTCGGAACCCGTAGCAAGCCTAAAAATAAAACATGCAATAATAATAATAACATAATTTGCAACGGAATAAAATCATAAATATCAAAACAATATTTACACCAAATGAAATTAAATCAAATCCTCATCTCATATATATAAATAAACTTTTAATACAAGTTTCAGTTCAAATATTTAAAGTACATATCTCATGACTTTATACAACTATTGCAGTGTCTAGATTATAAAAATAAAACTCAAGTGAGCAGTTTACATAATGAGGCCAGGGTGAAAGAAATCCGGTGTACAGGCCTGCTACTGAGGTCTGACGAAGATGACTCTTCTGAAAAAAAATAGTCAACGGAGGGGAGTCAGACCTCACTGAGTGAATTACTATAATATATATACATGCATACTAAATGCTAATGCACACAATCAATAGTATATATAATATGTATATATACAAGCAAATACACACGAATGCAATAAAATCATTTTATATATTTTTATTGAAAATCACTGTTTATGAAGGATCAAATAGAACCCTAGAAAATCGCAACCTCAAAACAGTGTTAGACAACACTCTAGCCAAACAGGCTCACTTATTCCATTTAGACAGTAGACTGGCCTCGAGACATTAAGTCAACCGAGCTCCAGCAGTCTGACTGTCAGTGTGATTGGCCCCGAGACACTTGGTCAACCGAGCTCCAGCAATCACACTCCCAAATCATATCACACATCAAATAATCATATCCAATCGATATCCTCAAACAGGTTAGTAATATAGCCTAAATGCTATAAGCATACTGGTACGTACTCGGTCCTAGTGCTGCCCACTAGGTAGCACGTTCTATTGATATCCTTCAATAATATATAAAACATACATTCATAAAAGTAAATGATGCATGAATTTAAATATAATAGCAACAATAACCATATATATACTAGACATATACCAAAAGTAAACCAGGTATATTTCGAGTATATATACGTCAAAGAAATCCAGATAGATTACAAAATAAACTAGAAATAAATTCAAAAACATTTTAAACCTAATTTATTAGCAAAACATACATATAATTTAAAATATACAGAAAATAAACTAAAGATAAACCAAAATAACTAAAAATAAACTTAAATACTAATTGAATTATTTATGCATAATTAATTAAAATAACATACATTTCTAAATCATGCACCCTAAAGCATATATATATATATAATAGTAACTCACAATTAGTGCGCTCCTCGAGATGGGTCCAACTAGGCCTCGGTCTCGGTGCAACTAAACAAACAATAATAACAGACATCAGAATAAACCTAACAGAAAATCCTAGAAACTTGATCTAGAATATTAGACACATAATTAAAAATCAGAATTCGACCGAACATCACATTTTACGAGAATTCTATCAAAAATCCGGTAGAACCTCCCCTGTAAAATGGACATCTCTCTACTCAAAGAGTAGAGCCGGCCCTATAAAGAAACACACTTCGAAAAATAGGCACAGAACCACAATCACAACCCCTTGGTCGGACTCCAAACTACAGTTGACCGATCGAGGTCCACAATTCACAGAACAATACAGAAATACCAAAAATACCCTTATATCATAGAAATACATTTGATAAGTAGAAATTACGTAATTAACCCTAAAACACAGTAAAAACCGATAAAAACTCATTTTATTAGAAAAATCGTATATTATATATATAATTGAAAATAATTTACGAAAAATAGTTTTAATTAGTCAAAAATACTAAATAATTTTTAGAAATCATTTTTATACCTTAAATAACTATTAAAACCAATATAATTACATTTTTAGACAATTTAGGATAAAATTACCAAAATACCCCTATATATATAAATATACCAAAATTAATCCAAAAATTCACCAAAAATAATATAATTGCTTAAAATTAATTTTATCAACATATATATCAATAATATCAATAAATAAACTCAATTAACTAATTAATTTCAATTAAACATACAATTAACCCTATTTTCTAAAAATTACATAAACTAAATAAATTCAAAATAAATACATATAAATTCACAAAAATTCCAAATAAATTTCTATAATTCATTTAAACACCTATATTTATCATAAAACACAATTTCATAATTTAATTAATTAATTTTCGAAAATTAGAAAATAATAATAAAATATTCAAAAATACCCAAAAATCAAAATAAATTCCAAAAATTCTACAAAAATTCAGACATGAATATTAAGCTAATGGAAACAACTTTTGTGAAGTAATTTCTCATGACTCAATCAAATAAAAGTTCAAAAAAATCAAGAACCCTAATAAGCCGAAATTTGTAAAATCGAAACCTAGGCAAATCTAGACCATTTTAAGTGAAAAAAAACTTGGAATCACACTCATCAGAGCTCAAGGAGAAGAAAGAGATTGGTGGTGTTGAAAATGGTGGTCGGAATCACGTCGATCAACGGTGAAAATGAATTTTGGCTTTCCGGTGATTTTGAGCTCCTCCAATGCCGGAAACAGCTGCTGCTGGTGGCGGGGAAGGCTGAGGAAGGAGGTGGCAAGCCGGGAGGCACACCGATGGCAAGGGAACGGTGTGACAGACGGTGGTTGGTGATGGGAGGTGATCGAGGAAGAAGGAGGAGTAGTCGGGGGCAGAATTGTAATTTGCCAAAAAAATTTTATTCTAACACTATATATATATATATATATATATATATATATATATATATATATATATATATATATATATATATATATATATATATATGTATTATTACACTATATATTATAATAATATAAATTCCACACATATTAAATATACACCACACACATAATTTAATATTTTTAATAATTTATATACTAAAAAAATAATTAAATAATATTAAAACTATATAATAAATAATTAAAAAATAGTTAGGGTAATTAATTAAACCCTAGTTTAATTTAAATATACACAAATATACACTCTATCTAGTACTTTTAAAAATATATATGAGTTCATGCAAATGCAGAAATCTATTTAAAATAATTAATAATAAACAATTTACGTATCAATTTCCCCGAAAATGCAAGTCCTAGGAAAATTTTATGTAAATATTTAAAATAATATAAAAAAATTAAAATTAGCTTTAATTAAATAACAAACTCATAAAATATTAATATTATATACGAAAATTATTAACACTGCATATCCCGATGCAGTATTAAAATATTTAAAAACTCGGGATATTACAGTTTCGAGGAGTGCAAACTTGTGAGTTATTATTTTATATATGCATTGCATATAGGATGCATGATTATGAGCATTCATGTTTTTAATATGTATTTAAACATGAATTGTTTTATTAAATGATTAAGTATATGTTTGGTATACTTTTAATATATTTTTGGTATATTTCAATATATATGCGATTTATATATTTGATATATTCTTAATATGCATTTGATATATTTTTGTTTTATTTTGGTATATATTTGACATATATATTTGGAATATTTTTAGTATATGTTCGGTATATTTTTGGTTTATTTTTCTACATTGGATGCCATTATATTTTAATTGTGCATTTTATTATTTTCCATAAATATATGATTTTATTGAAGGATATCGATATAACGTGCTACCTAGTGGGTTGGACTAGGACTGTGTATGTACCAGTGTAATAGATTTTAGGGTTAAGTTAATGAAATCATTTGAGGTGAAATTTGATTAATTGATTATTAAGAATTGATGTGAATGAGTAGTGTGATTGCGGGAGCTCGGTTGACTTAGTGTCTCGGGGCTAATCTATTGTCCAAAATGGAATAAGATAATTACTTTGGAATTAAGTAAGCATGTATGGCTAGTGAGTTTCATGATTGAGGTTACGAATATTTAGGGTTCTATTTGATCATTCATTTAAATAAATATTTTTCTGCATTTATTATATATAAAATCGGATTTTAGCGTCCGTGTGAAATGCGTGTATATGAATATTATTATATTGATGCTTGACTGCATATGATTTTAGGGTGCATGTATATATATTATAATAATTCACTCAGTGAGGTCTGATCCCCCTTAATATTTTTTTCAGGAGATTCTTCTTCAGACCTTAATAATAGACCTCTTCGCCGATCTTTTTCAACCCCGACTATATTATGTAATTTTATTATCTGAACTCTTATTGTATTCTAGAGACTGCAGTAATAGTGTTATTGTATCAGTAGTGTGTTGTTTTGGATTTTGAAATTTCTGTTTTAGAATATCGTATGAATATTTTTATTATGATATGACATTTAAGTATTTATTTTTATATCGATTTAAATTTTAATTCTGGTGTATTTTTATTTTTAAAGTTTGTTACGGGTTCCAGATTCGAGAGAATTCTCGTTCTCTACCACTGGTCATAACTCCTGGGTTGGATCGTAACACCAATATATATAATAAAATGTGAAATGAATTTTTTTAATCAATTGAAATTGAATTTTATAAACTATTTATTTGAACAAACATATTTCATATGAAATAAATTCTATTTAAATTTTAGTTGAAAATAAAATAAATTTTTTAATTAAATTCAATCGAACATAAACTTAACAGATATCCAAATTATAGAGAGAGAAAAAAATTTCGATCTTCATTTAACATGGTGGACTGCTATACATATAGGTGGATTTTGTACATGGATCCATTCATATGTTTTAATCTAGGTTCAGCAATATCTTTGCCCGTTCATAGGGGGTATTATATATATTAATTATTAAATAAATGGTTGATATAAATTAATTTTAATATTACAATAAATATAAAAAATTCTTTTGGTTCACGATTTTGCACTTTGACGTAGTGGAAGCCTGTAAGTAAAAGGTATAACTATTGAATTCTGTTGATTCAAAGAATACTTAGAAAATAATCTTCTATTAATCTATTGATTCAAAGAATACTCAGAATAATAGGTATTAAAATTCGTTGATTCTCAAAAGAATATAAAAAATTGGGAAAAATAGAAAATTCTATTAAAATTCAACAAAACTAACTCATTTAGTTATAAAACTTACATATTTATAGGGTGACATAAACCTATCAATCCTAATTTTAATTAGGATATAAAAAAAAAAAAAACAATTCTAACAGAAGTAGGAAAACAAAGTCCTAGCTAGAAAAGGAAAATTCAAATCAATGCTAAAATAGGAAAAAAAAAAAATCACATTCTAGCTATAATAATAATAATAATATTGAAAACTTATGTCTTCTATCTATTGTTTCGTAAAGTCATTCCAATAGTTCAAAAACTTGTTGTTACGCATACACCTCAAGTCATATTTTGTTTTATGATACTTCAATACTTTTCTAATTATTGCTTTCACACTTATATACCAAGCTAAAAATTAATATCATCAATTAACCTTGTGTATATTAGGGAACACCGCAATTGATTAATTAATTAATTTTTTATTTTATTAAAATTACTTAATTAATATATTTAAATTTTAGTTTTATTTTATATTCTAGTTACCCACTCCACCATCACCAATTGCTTCTGATTACTCTATTTATCACCCTCGAGGCTTAGCTGTCATGATCCAAATTGAGGAGTCATGATTGGCGCTAGAAAACGAGAATTCTTTCGAATTTGAAACCCGTAGCAAGCCTTAAAAATAAAACGCATGCAATAAATAAATAAAAATACACAAGAATTAAAACTTAAGTCGATATAAAATAAATATCATAAAATAAAAATATTACATACAATATTCAAAGAAAGGTCTCTTACATAAAAATAACATTCTACAGATACAAAACACTACTACAGTAGTTTTCTAAAATACAACAAAGTTCAGATAAATAATTTATATAATCTAGCCGAAATTGAAAAAGTCCAGCGTAGGGGTCTATTACTGAGGTCTGAAGATGAGGAATCTCTTGAAAAAAAAATATTGAGGGGAGTCAGACCTCACTAAGTGAATTATTATAATATATATAGATGCAATATAAGTCATATATAGTCAGACATCAGTATATATTATATATATATATATATATATATATATATATATATATATATATATATAGGCATCTCACACAGATGCTAAAATTCATTTGATATAAATAATAAATGCGTAAAATTATTTTAATTGAAGGACTGGAGCAGAACCCTAACAGTTCACAACCTCGATCATAAAAATCATTAGCCAACAGGCTTAATTAAAATGCTAAGCATTCATTTATCCAACTTAAGGTAGTAGACTGACCTCGAGTATACTAAGTCAACCGAGGTTCCGCAATCTCACTCTCTGCATAACTAGCCCCGAGTACACTCGGTGAACTGAGGAACCACAATCAGGCTTTCCTAAAACCAATCTCTCAATAGCAATATCAGATTCTTAACCTAATTCTATCGTACTGTCGCGCAACAGTCCTAGTGTAACCCATTTTGGTAGCACGTTCTACTGCCATCCCTCAATCATTCTTATAATTATGGAAAATAGTAAAATGCATAATTAAAATACAAGTGGCATTAATTTAAAAAGGATATACCACTTATATACTAAACTTATACCATAAATATACCAAAAATATACTAAATGCATCTGCTGAATATATGACATATTGTCACGACCCAAAACTAAGAGTCATGACCGGCGCAAGGAAATGAGAATTCTTTCAATTCCGGAATCCATAGCAAGCCTTAAAATAAAAGCATGCAATAAAATAAAAGAAATAATTATGCATCATAATTAAATCTCAAATCAATGTAATAAAAATAATCTCTACCATATCATAATAACAAAATATTTAATACAATATTCAGAGAAAGGCCTCTTAATTAAAATCATATACAGTAAATATAAGTACAACTCACTATTGATACAAAATATGACTACTGCAATTTTCTAGAGTATAATATAAAATCAAGTAGATAATTTACATAAAAGAGCCAGGGTTGAAGAAATTTGGTGGATGGGTCTACTGCTAAGGTTTGAAGAAGAAGTCTCTCATATAAAAACATCAACTGAGGGGAGTCAAGCCTCACTGAGTGAATTGTTATAATATATATACATGCATTTCCTATATGTCAAATACAATCAAACATTCATATATAATAAATATACATATACAAGAAACCCACACAGATGCTGAAAATCAACTATATAATAATACTGAAAAATCATAGTTTTATGAATGATCAAATAGAACCCTATTTAATCGCAACCTTAATCAACAATAACATCACTCTAGCCATACAGGGTCACTTAATTCCAAATAAATTTAGTTAATCCATATGGACAATAGACTGGCCTTGAGACACTAAGTCAACTGAGCTCTAGTAGTCTAACTGTCAGTGTGATTGGCCTCAAGACACTAGGTCAATCGAGCTCCAGTAACCACAATCATATCATAATTTGCCACAAGTAATCCTCACTCAACCCTAAATCTATCGCACTAGTATGTACACAGTCCTAGTGCTGTCCACTAGATAGCACATTCTATCGATATCCCTTCATTTAAAATAAAACATACATATGGGAAAATAAATAATGTAGAATGACATTCATAATAGCAAAATAAACCATATTGTGATAACCCTGATTTTTAAATTATTTTATTAAATAATGAGATATGCAATGTTAATAATTTTAAAAAGTTTAATTTAATTATTTTACTATTTTATGATTAATTATTATTATTTTATATTTAATTGAATTTTCTATGTAAATATATTATTTTGAACGTTTAAAATTCATTATGTATATTTATTATTTTTGAATACTATTATTTTAATAATGTTAATTTAGTGCATGGTTATTTCAATATTATTTTTAAGTACTAATATTATTTTTAAGTACTAACATTATTTTATTTTTATTGATTTACATTATTGCATTATTAAAATATTGTTTATATTATTGTTATTTTCAAATGTGTTGTGTGTTATTATTATCATGGTTATTATTTTCATTATATTCTCATTAGTATTATTTTATTGTTTAATATTATTATGAATATTACTATTATTATCCAATTATTTTATTAATAGTATTAATTTTAATTGTTGTTGATTTTATATTATGTATATTATTATGCATGTGTGTGACATGTGTGTACCTATATATATATATAGATTATAATGAGTGGTTGAGATTAATTTATTATAAAGTATTATTATTATATTATATTATATAGTTTATTATTAAAATATATACATAAACAAACAAAACAATACACTTACACATATATAAACACACATTCACGTGCACATACACACACAAACATCCCCATAAACACATGCACACACATAAACACATTCAACAAAACCAAAACACAGCAAACTAAAAAAAAATATGCAGAAGCTTTCCCTTCCGCGTCCCTGTCACCAACATTCATTGTGCCTCCATCACTTCCGGCCACCGTTTCTCGAGCTTTCAGTCTTTATCAACTCTTTAGATTCCGATGAGCATGAATCTAAGCTTAGTTTAAGCTTTCATCACCTATTTCTTGAGTTTTGTTGATTTTTAGTGTCATGACCCGAACCCGGGGGCACGTGACCAACACTGGGGAATGGGAAAGCATAAAGCTACCGAAACCCATAGTAAGCCTTAAAGAAAATCGCGGAATATTTAACTTTGAAACCTTACAATAAATAATAAAATCACAATGCACATTATCAAACTGATTTTTCTCAATATAATTTAAACCATAGTATCAGTGTATAGAAATAAAATAAATAAACATCAGTTATACAAATAGTATCTCGGCACATAAATTATAAATACATGAAATCCCAAATAAAGTATGCAGTTGTACAATTTTCTCTACTGCGGTACGCAAAAATAAATATAACATAACTAAATAGACCTACGTAGAATAGCCGGTAACGAAGCTACACGGCGAAGAGAGGTAGGCCTAACAGTAAACTCCCAAACTCTTGGAAAAAAAAAATTTAATTGAGGAGAGTCAAACCTCACTGAGTAAGTTAATAAAGAAATGAATGCGATTTGAAAACCTCATTAAAATAAATTTTATGGAAATATAATATAATTTTATTTTATTTCAACCATTTGGTGTATATATAATAAATCCATTTTTAAAAGAGAAGAAATAAATATTTAAATGTCTTTTTAAATCGTTTCAGTATAAAAATTTGGTAGAACCCGATTTATAAAATTTTAATAGTCATATGACTCACTTATGTCCAAGACTGCCGGATCCTGAGAGCAAGGCATCACCAGGATACACAGCCACAGTCATATCTCTTAATCCAATATCACTAGCGGTGTCCGAGAGCAAAGCATCACCAAACCATCGGCCCCAGTGATTTAATAAATATAAATTAAAATTTTACTAGCGGTGTCTGAGAGCAAAGCATCATTAAACCTTCGGCCCCAGTATTTATTAAATAAACAAATATTATATATTGGCGATGTCCGAGAGCAAAACATCACCAAACCTATGACCCTAATAATATAATTAAATAATCACATATTTTACCGGTGCACACACGGTCCCGATGAAACCCATCAGGTAGCCCGTTCTACCATGGTTTATTTAAAAATAAAAGAAAATAAATAAAACAATGAAAATTACAATAAATAAAATAGATAATTAAATAAAATACAATAAAACAACTATAAATTAAATAATGCAAAATTATATGCATAATGCTGACTAGAATCTCATAAAATTAAATTCGTAAGAATTTAATATAATTTAAGTTAAAATCCAACACTCAAATCAAATATTAACTTACAAGATAAAGGTGCTCCTCTGGCACGTCATGTCCGACCTCGACTAGTAGACACGACTGGAGGGGCAGCTAAAAGATAGAAAAAGGAAATGACAATTAGAAAATAGAAACCTAACTTCTAGAGTTTCTAAGGAAGATTCGATTCGAACTCAGAATAAAAATTTTAGGATTGACCCGGGTGTCACATTTTACGAGAAATCTATTAAAAATTCGATAGAGTTTTTCTCTATAAAATGGACAT
This sequence comes from Mallotus nudiflorus, assembly GCA_947683625.1. Taxonomy (NCBI): domain Eukaryota; kingdom Viridiplantae; phylum Streptophyta; class Magnoliopsida; order Malpighiales; family Euphorbiaceae; genus Mallotus; species Mallotus nudiflorus. The sequence goes on from CANTUR010001531.1 coordinate 77,383, forward strand.
CCCTCTATTGAAGTAGAGTCAACCCTATAAATAAACACACTTCAAAATTCACAGTGGCACAACACCTC